>LBNU01001254.1:53639-75449 GCA_014162995.1 Artemisia annua | reverse complement strand
TGAATGAAAATTAGAAAACTATATATAGATTTTACACTCTGACGGCGTCAGGTTATAAGGGTTGACGCCGTCAGCTCGCCGCCATTAGGTTTCTCGGATGGCCTAGATCCACTTCTGACGCCGTCACCTTATAAAACCTTCTGGGCCGTCACTCTTTAATTTATAACCTGACGGCCTACTTTTCCTAACACCTGACGGCGTCAGGTGTTAATTCCAAAATTTCCTCTGGCCCGTCATTTGAAAATTGGATTCCACTCTTTTGTCAAGACTTTCTGACGGCGTCACCTTATAACTTCTGACGCCTTCAGGTTGTAAATCTTCATCTTTTGAGACTTTGTCGTTTTCTTCACTTTTATGCTCCAAAAACGTCCGAATATGCATGTTTTCCAGAATTCCTCTCAAAAGTACCTAAAATGACAAAAGGAACAATTTAGGGCAATATTTGATCACATTTATACGAATTAGGGATTAAATGACCCCCTAAAAGTGTAACACTTTTCGTCTCATCAGGCGCCAAAAACTTGATGACGTGGGATTGCGACCACGCAACAGGTTTTACCTCTCAAAGGATCTGAAGAGGCTTGCAATCCCACCAGGCAGTGTACGTGGTCGGTGTAGTATAGTGTAGTGGTAAGTACGGGGGATTGATCGTTCTCTCACAGGGAATAGTGTTCGTTAGGTTAGAAAAGCTACTCTAATAGGTCTAAGGGCGAAGGAAGATTATTTTTTGTATTTTTATATTTTTGGAGGAGTGGGCGGAATTAGTTGCTAGTCAACTAACCCAAAAACTACTATTGCAATAAAAATAAAATAGCTAAACTATTGTGGTTGTGAAAACTTATATGGAGACAAATGTGTTTACTTAGACTTCCTTACTCCCTAACTATCTTTTACCGGTCAATTGGTGTGTGTATTAATTGCGTGGATGACGGGTGTATTCCTTAACAATTCATGGGGTGGCGTACATATCTCCCCAATTCTATGAGCTCTTATCTCCTCCTACAACTATGCGTACACATAATCATAGGGATTGTAAACATTGGCTCATGCGTTAAATACTACCTTAATAACCTTGTACGCATTAGTTACATGTTTCTTAAGACGTTCAAGCATATTACCATATAGGAGTATTGCCAGTTTTCTTAAGCCTAACATCGATGGAGCATTCATCCAAGACAAGTAACAACACACCAATCAACCAATAATTAATAGTTAGGTTTCATTAGATCTAAGCAAACACAAGAAAAATCTAGCCTAGCATGTTAATTGAAAGACAAGCATAAGATGTAATTAACCAACACATAGACATATTGATTAATTTAAGTGAGGACTTATCTTTAATTGAACATGAAGGATTCAAGGGTGAAAAACCCTTAAAATTACAGCCAAATTCTTCTATAGGGTTTTGCCCAAAGTTGCACCAAAAGTTCCACACTAATGAAGAAAAAATAGAAAAGTATATATAGAAAATAGATTCTGACGGCGTTAGGTTATAGGTTCTGATGCCGTCATCTCACCGCCACTTGGGTTCTCGGATGGCCTAGATCTACTTCTGACGCCGTCACCCTTTAATTCACTCTGGGCCGTCACTCTTTAGCATTACACCTGACGGCCTACTTCCTCTAACACCTGACGCCGTCAGGTGTAAACATCTTGTTTTCTTCATAGGGCGTCTAGTGTAATATGATTTTACTCCTTTGTCAACGTTGGTTGACGGCGTCACCTCGTGACTCTGACGCCGTCAGGTAGGAAATCCATCTTCTTTTGAGACTTTGTCGTTTTCTTCACTTTTATGCTCCAAAAACGTCCAAATTTGCATGTTTTCCAGTATTCTTCTCAAAAGTACCTAAAATGACAAAATGAACGATTTAGGGCAATATTTGATCACATTTACTCGAATTAGGGCTTAAATGACCCCTTAAAATGGGTACACTTTTCGTCTCATCATAGGGTAATAATTATATTAAATTATTAACCAATCATGCTACTCTAAACCTCAAACTACATAAAGTGTAAAAATCAGTAATATAAATCCACAAGCTACTGTATATATACTTTGTTGAATAGAAATGATACATGGACCTAATTGTGGACCTAAAAACATGTGGCATGATCCTGATAGCTTGTAAAATAAGTGAGTCCCTATCTGCAGCTATCAGGATGATGCCACGTGTAACACCCCCATTTTCACGGTTCGCAGCGGATTTAGGGTTGGGGTATTACTTCATGGAATCACAGTTACAGTAACAGAAAATGACTCGAAAAGAGACGTTTTTAGAAAATGAGTTATCATTCATTAAATCATTAGAGTTTTTAGAGTAAATGATATACTTTTACTATGAATGAGGTCCTAAAGTCTAGGTGAAAGGTTATGAGGTCCGAGTTCAGTGCCTCCTCCTGCCATGGTTCCGTATAGTAGTATACCTAGGAATACATGCTTAAAAAGTCAACACTAGGTGTTGAGTGAGAGTCATAGGTTTAAGTGATTGTAAATACAAGTTCCACAGGGTTCAGTTGATACACCCTTCAAGGAAAATGTCGTGTTTGCAATAATTACAATGCATGTACAATTATCAAGAGTGGGGTACGTAGCACTAAGCTCATGAACCACACGTTAACAGTATGGGTCATGGGGTCTGCACACCAACCTTGAGGGGACGGGAAGGATAACTTGCCAAAGTTAATCCTTCGGGAGGTTCAAATATAATACTTATTGATACCCTCCAGAGAGAGGTAGTATCAACGGAAGTTGTTAAACTCTAATAGATCTATCTATTATATTCACGCTCACTTGTGTAAAATATCACAAGTGATTAGATTCATGAATTTGGTTATGTAGTGTTGGCAGACAGTGGCGGAGCCAGGATAGGTAATCACGGAGGGCAACAAAACATGTTGAGAAATGTTATTTTTTTAACTTGAATCCGGTCGGGTCGGGTTTGATTAAAAGGTAAACAATTCATTTAGATAAAAATTAAAAAATGATTGGTAATTTGAACTATTAACTGTAAATGAAACGATTTAGAAGGTATATTGTATATTAATTAAATATCAAGCAAAATAAAAGAACAAATCGAAAGTAGCTTTCATTGTTTTAAAACGCAACTAATAGGATTATTTTCTTTTTCTATATAATTGATTTTACAAATCATTGTATATAGATAATAACACAACATACACAACACAATATAGGTTTAAAAAATGTTACTCCTATAGGGTCAATAAAGGTAGGTATGTACTATTATATATTTTAATGATTTAAATGAAAAGATGTGGTTACCCTATTCTTACTTATCTTTTTCACATAGTCTCATTTACCCATAATTTCATTTTCCTACTTTTCACTTTTCAAAACTATCATCCCACCATTTCTTCCAACACCAAACCATGAAATAGGATTTTTCTGGCCACCACATAATGCTTTATTTGTTGGTAATCAACTAATGATGAGGGCACTCTGAATATTTTGGTGAGGGCAATTAGCCTTTCTTAAACCATTTCGACTTTTTTTCTATATATTTTTGTCTTTCCGAGAGCTTCATTGGGGGCAATTGCCCTCACTACTATAAGGTTAGCTCCTCCCCTGGTGGCAGATAGTTTACTCGTGCAACAACCAAAGAAAAAGACTTGTATTCGGTTTAAAGAGAGTAGTAAGCTAGCATGTATCCCCCTCACAGGGTTTGTAAAGCATTTAGAGTAAAAAGTTAAAAAAAAAAGTGTGAGGCTATGAAACTCACCTGGGCTTAGGGAAATCTGATTGATGTAAAAAGTGACTCGGAAATTAGACTGCCTTACTCACGTATCCTGGTGGTATTGTAGGTGTGGATGTATGTCAAGCTTTAGTTATTTAGTTCAAGTTTCTTAAGTAATCATTCTTAGGGTTTTTAGTGTTTTAGATATAACATAACACCGTTCAGGCCATCACAATCCAGAAGTATTAGACTTCTCACATGAAGCTCCTTACTATTGTATTATGTTATCAACATAATACCGTTCAGGCCATCATAATTCAGAAGTTAATACTCATCACATGAAGTTCCTTACTATTGAGTTATGTATTTATTTGATTTTAGTTATAACATAACACCGTTCGGGCCATCATAATTCAGAGGTCATGCAATAATCGTTTGAGGAGCCATGGCACTTTAAATCGTAAACCCAGCAAACTCGTCAAAATGAAATATTCACATGATACCCCTCACATGAAGTTCCCTAGTATTGTGTCATGCTTCTAACTTAAAATAGATTTTTATACTTATATGAAAATACTTTTACTTTATACCCTTATAGTTTATATATTTACAAAATCTACCCTGAAATTATAATACTTATATTATTAACTATCTAGACTTGATACAATTAGTCCCTATACTTATATATTTTAGGAAAATGTCAGAAATGATCCTTGGACTTATAAGTTTTCAAAATTTACCACTTTTACACTTAACTTTATAACTTTTGCAAAACTAGTCCTTATAAGTTTATAACTATTTTACTTTTTATCCTAAGGTTATGTAACTTTGCAAAAAGGGTCCATATACTTATAACTTCTAAGAAATGTCAAAAATAGTCCCTAGACTTAATATTTTCAGAAAGTTACCATATATACCCTTATGCATGGAAAACTTTGCAAAACTAGTCCTAATTCCATGCAAATCATATTTTTATGAAGAAAAAAAGGTTTCCTAGCTTATGGTTAACTAATATTAGCTTATCTAAGTTACGTAAACTAGCTTATAGCTTATGGAAATGGCTTATAGCATATAAAGGGCAATTCGACATTATTTAGGGTTTTAAAAAGAAAAATAGCAAATGAAAATGATCAAGGCTCAAGGCTCAAGCAAGGGTTCCTATGTGATCTAAGGCAACCTATAACTATTCTAGAACTGTAATGAAACTGTTAGAACAAGATTAAAAGCTTACGTGACCAAAGGGAGGTTTAACGTGGGTATTTAGGTTTTTCTAGGTCAAAAGTGTCTCGACAAGGCCTCAAGGCTTATACCACTCGACTTCTAGAGCTACAAGAGACTTAGTACTACCACTAGGACTAGAAATTTTGAGGTAAAGAGAAGTGAAGGTGTGAGATTGAATGGAGGGGGTGTCGAGGGTATTTATAGCCTCGTTAGGCTTGGAAGACCAAGGAAAGGGGAGGCTAGGTATCACGAGGGGGAGGGAATGACTAACCACAGCTACATGGTGACTATTAGAAGCTATGGTAGTGACTCATGGTGGCTAGAAGGCGGTTTAGAGGTTGTGTGGTGGTGGTTTAGCCGCGACCTCAAGTAGGTGACAAGTATGTGATGCACCTACTTGTAAGCTACTTGGGGAGGTGCTAGGGAGGGTGCTTGGTGTAAGAAAGGTGTTAGGCTAGGTGTTTGAGGTGCTTAGGGTACTTAGTTTTAGGATTAGGGTTAAGTTATGTTTAGTTATAACTTAATGTTACTTAGTGAGAGATTAGGGTCTAGTTTAGGGTTTAGTGCCTAGATTAGGTTCCTATGAGTGTTTAGTGGCTAATCCTAAGTCCTAAGAAGCTTATACTAAGTGGTGGTAGCTTATGGGAAAGATTTGGGAAGGTTTAACCTAGTTTCCGGAAAGTTATCACCTAGTTATGATTTTGTGCTTAAGAGACTTGTACCTAAGCTCTAAGAGGTTGTACTAGAGTCTAAGGGTGCTAAGATGTCCTATTGTTCCTAAGGTAACTCATACATAAGCCTTGAACACTTTCAAACTAGTTTAGATAAGCATTTAGAGTTTAGTAAACACATATATCTAATTAGGGCTTAATTAGGGTTTATTAGGGTTTTGTGATGGGTTTAGTGTGTTAGATTGATAGATTACTAATTGTGGTGTTGTTGGGATCTTATACTTGACATACCAGAGGTTTATATGATGTGAATATAGAGATCTTTGGCTTGTGTGGATACGTGAGTAGGTCTAGAGAGTCATGCAATTAGTGAATGCACATAAAAAGCAAAAATTTACGTGTGAAATACCTGATATAAGTATTTATAGTGGGAATAATAGTGATGAAATTTTGTGGGTTGTTATACCACATGTTTTTAGGCATACACCAATTAAGTCCATATATATATATATATCATTTCTTTTTGTTAAAAAAAACTTTAATTATAGTCACATCTTTCTTTCTTGTCTATTTTTTGGTAAAAAAAATGTTTTTCAAATTAATTTAGTATTGTGTTTTTGCTAGACTGTGCTAGTCCATTGAAAAGTGGTCAAGATTTCTTTTCTAGACCCAAAGGATATTCTGTAAGAGCAAACTTAGTTTTTGCAAGACCAGTTTGTCTTATTCAAAAAACCAATTGTAGGTCTCATTTTTTTTTTCATTTATGTATTTATTGAACAAACAAGTGTGACTCATGGTTGATTTTTTGTATAAAACATAATGGCCTAGTAAAAACATAACTTTGATCGCACAAAATGTTATTTTGATTAATAAAAAATAAAAACTAAAATACTTTAACAACTTTTAAACACTTGACGACTTTTCAATTGAGTTGCATAATCTAATCTAACGATCGTTAGAAAACATTTTTTTTAAAGTATAAAATGGTTAAAACTTCAAAGTACGTGAATGAAGTGATGTAAATACTCGAATTTTCTCTTTAATTAAAGGGAAACGATGATGAAGACTTCATTTATTCCTGGGGAGTGGGTCGGCAATGTGTACGTAAAATATATGCCGTAGCCGGGAAATGCATGCATGTGCGTCCGTCAAGCAAATGGTCAATCCGTACAAAACTCTCTCGATTTTCCCTTCACCTTCCTTATTCGCAGTTCACACCTTATTATAATCCGTACTAGTGAGTATAATATTAGTATATATATTTATTTTAGGGATGTACTAACCAAACCGTAGTCTATGGGGCTAGGAGGGACCCCTCCCACCCTAGGCTACTGTTCATTGTACGGACAAAGTACAAGTTGTCATTTCATGTTTTTTTTTTCCTTTTTGTCCTTACTTTTTTTTTCCAGTTTTTTTTTTTTTTCTTTATGTCCAGATTTTGTTTTACAGTATAAGTTTTTGTCCAAGTTTTGTCCAACTGCAAATTCACACAAACACACACAAACACAACACAAAGTAAGGCTCGGATCATTTTTTTCGTCATCGCCAAACTGCAGATTCACACAAACACATCACAAGCACAAAGTTTATGTCCAAATTATTGTCCAACTGCAGATTCACACAAACACAAACTGCAGATTTTTAAGGAAGGTACCCCCTCCCCATATAGCCACGGTTTTTTAAAAAAAATAGGGACAAGGCTCGGAGTTGAAGGTTGCGAAAGTGATAAAAATCACTTTGCCATCCATTCGGTTTCTAGAAACCAATCGTCATCGCCCTTTAAAAAATTATTTTGACNTTTTTTTTTTTTTTTTTTTTTTTTTTTTTTTTTTTTTTTGGTAAATAAGTAATAAAATGATGTAATAAAATGTATAAAAAGGTAAAAATGTATAAAAAAGGTAAAATGTAATAAAATGTATAAAAAATGTAAAAATGTTATAAAATGTAATAAAATGTTTAAAATGTAATGAAATGTAATAAAATGTTATAATATGTAATAAAATGTAAAAATGTACGACCACGTAATATACTTTCAACAATACAGGGTCGTAATCCGGATAACGTGTCTAGTCTTAGAACTATATATAATACACAAGATAAGCTCCGGAGAGCCAGAGTAGGTAATAGAACTCCAATTCAATTTCTTTACTCGCATTTAAGGGATTCAGGGTATACATGGTACCCGAGGGTAAATGAGCATACCAACGAGCTTGAGGAGCTTTTTTTTGTTCACCCCACGTCGTATGCTTTATGGTGTACATTCCCAGAAATCATGCTGATGGACTCCACGTACAATACCACAAAGTTTAAAATGCCATTGTTGGAAATTGTTGGAGTAACTCCAACAAACAAAACATTTTCAATGGCGTATAGCTTTATAAGCTGTGAACAAAATAAGAATTATAGATGGGTATTGGAACGTGTGAAGCAAGTGATTACTGAAAGATATTACCCATGTGTGATCGTCACTGACCGAGATTTAGCGTTGGTTCGGGCAGTAGAAGGAGAATTTCCTAACGCTCGCCACTTACTCTGTCGATGGCATATAAATCAAAATATTCATAAGTATTGCGCGCCCAGATGCAGTGGAGATGAGTATGAGCACATTAAGGGTAGCTGGGATTTGATGATTAAAGCTCCGACACGGGTAGAGTTCGAGCAACGTTACACCCGCCTACAACGGCGATTGGTCGACAAACCGGGTACTTAGTTATTAATTAATTCATTGTTTTTAAATAAATAAGCACCTGAATAACTAAGCACCCGAATAACCTTTTATTAATTCATTGTTTTTTCAGTTATAAAAGTGTATATGGATAACTGGCTGCAAGATTACGCAGACAAGTTTGTCTCGTATATTACCGATCATTATTGCTCATACGGCCAGATAACAACGTGCAGAGTTGAGGCTCACCATGCGTTGTTGAAATTATATTTGGACGGAGCACAGTCCAAACTAGACAGGTTATTGATCTCGGTCGATAAGATTCTCATTGCGCAAGAAAATGGGATAAAAGAGAGTTTTAATAGAAGCATCAACGAGAAACAAAATAAATGCAATTCCTCACTGTTTGAAGAGTTGTGGTATAGAGTTTCTCATCATGCTTTCGATCTCATGTTCAAAGAACTCTCTCTCTCGATCACCGCAGACCTATGTAGCCATAAGTTGCATAGAATATATGGACTACCATGCTTTCATATGATGCTGTGGTTCAGATGTAATGGTAAGTATATTAAATTTACAACTATCAAGTTGTTTTTTCCCATTAATATCAATAACTTATATAAGTCACTTTTAATGAATGCAGAACTCCCCATTCCACTAGAATCAATTCCTATTTATTGGAGAACCCTGTCTGTTCCGTGGCCCGTTATCAATAGGCCACCACCTGACGATGATGATGATGATGATGATGGGAATGATGATGATGATGATGATGATGATGGGTTTCAAAATGACATTCGAGATTTTACGGATATTGTTAGCAAAGCATCGCCGTTTGTCAGGAAAAATCTCATCACGAAGTTGAAAGAAATAATCCACCCCGAATCTGTTGGCACACAAGAACCTGCTGTCAAGCAAAATACCCGTGGACGTCCGAGCGCAAAGGACCAAAAGGGCAAGGCTTCACAAGTCCCGAACTTGAATGAAGTCCCGGACTTGAATGAAGTACCAATCGTAGATCACCGAAGAAGTACAAATACAAGATCTACGAATGCCCCGAACTTGACTCGACAACCTCCAAGACATAGTTCTTACACGGGTGGTAGTCTACGCCACAGATTATATGTTGGAGATACGGTGAGCAATGATTATATTGAGCATATTGCACATTTTTACCGCCGATACGTAATAAGTATACATGATGTGCTACCCGATGGAAATTGTGGGTTTCGGTGCATTGCCCACATTCTTGCTCAAGACCAAGAAATGTGGCCCCAAGCAAGACGTATGTTACTGCTAGAGTTGCAAAGTGATGCACACCGTCCAACTTACATAAATATGTGGGGGCAAATTGACTATGACAATCTTTGCTATACATTAGACTGGTCCTATGGAGGTTGCGGGCAAGACCGCTGGATGTCAATGCCAAACACGGGGCTGGTTCTCGCTTCATGTCTCTCCAGACCTGTTGTACTTATATCCGAGCGTGAGTCGAGCACATGTTTTCCGCTGTTTACCGGGCCAAACGAATCACAACAAACCGACCCTCTTGTGATTGCCCGTGTGGGGGATGGGAACGGTGCTCACTTCATTGTACCGACGCTAGACCCAAATTTTCCACTTCCGCGTAACCACCCACAGTGGAGGTGGTTCAGAGCGCCGGCTGCAGCGGAATGGCAAACTCTATATCATGGTCGACAAATTGTGTAAATGATTAATGTTGTAAATAATATATACATACAAAACATTGTAAATGATTAATGTTGTAAATGATTCATGTTGTAAATAATTATAAACATAGTGAATGATTCATGTTGTAAATACTTGATTACTGATTTATGTTGTAAACATAGTGATTGATTTACTGATTTATGTTGTAAATGATTGATTACTGTTTATATTTAAATTAATAATAACATTGTAAATGATTGATTATTACTGATTTATGCAAATTCTTTTGTCAGGTGGGCCAAGGAAATCCTTTCTGGTGTCGATGTAATAGAGGATTTATTATAGCACGGATATCCACGAAAGAAACTAGTCGGGGCCGACCGTATTATGCATGTCCTCGTTCAGTGGTAAATAATTATACGTTTGCTTAGGGGTTTTATGTAATTAATTTGTGTGTTAAAAATACATTTCTTATAATTTTATTAACATGTAACAGCCAGGTACAACTAACTATGGGTGTAAATACTTCATGTGGAAAGATGATTTTGAAAGACGGTACTTTAGCCGAGCCTCATCTTCAGCGCAATGCTCAAACTGCGTTGCTAAAGATAATGAGAACAAGCTGTTGAAGTCAAGAATAAAGACGCTGGAGATGGAGTTAGAATTGGCAAGGAATCCTGAGGATCACGCTTGTCAGTCGTGTGCAAGGCTCCATGATCTTTTAAATGAAATGAATAATCTTCATATGTCGTAGATGATGTTTTTTTTAAATAATGTGTCGTAGATGTTCATATGTCGTAGATGTTGTTTTTAAATAATACGTTAACGTTGTCGTTTAATTTAATAATAACGTTGTCGTTTAATGTTAACGTTGTCGTTTAATTTAACGTGCTATTATACAAACAAAATAATTATACTAAACATTATTAAACACAAATATACAAAACATTATACATATTATAAATAAACAACAAAAAAACAAAACATTAAAAAAAAAAAAAAAAAAAAAAAAAAAAAAAAAAAAAAAAAAAAAAAAAAAAAAAAAAAAAAAAAAAAAAAAAAAAAAAAAAAAAAAAAAAAAAAAAAAAAAAAAAAAAAAAAAAAAAAAAAAAAAAAAAAAAAAAAAAAAAAAAAAAAAAAAAAACTAAACGACAAAACTGAAAAAGTAAAAAAAAAAAAAAAAAAAGTACAAAAATGGTACGGACTAGATGTAGACCCCGTTATACTAAAATGTAGGGACTATAACTCAACCCTTATTTTACGCATCTTATTGTCGAAAATTCAAAACAACAGTTATAAACCAATCAGCATTAACCAAGTTTAGTTTTAATCTAACCTCAGTCATCAAGTCATTATGACTTAATGGACAATTAGATGTGAATGTTGGAATTATCAATTATATTCCCCTCCATTATTTATGTCACATTAAAAAAACGGGGCCACCAGTTATATTAGCATCTACTCTCCCATTTGTCAATTCTTTATATTTCTTTCCCATTAACAAACTCAAATACTATATACTTTTTGTTCATTCCTTAAACAACATCATCAAGCAATGGCAGCTCAACCCACTTCAGCCAAGAAAACCCTTTATGATTTCACAGTCAAGGTTCCATTTTTATCAACCATATTGTTTGATTCTGTTTTGCCCATCCCTTTTGTCAAAAGTCAAATCTTGATCATTTGACATGTAATTATATTGATTTAGTCATTAACATTTAACCAAAATTTTGGTTTATGTGGTGTTTATTATATGGTTTTAGTTTGTGAAAATTGTTTCTGAGTTGGAGTTTTTAAATTTGTGTTAATTTTGAAGTTGAAAAGTAACAAGTTTGACTCCTAAAGTCAATGATCAGCTTTATTTTAGTTCTGGAAGACTTGAACTGATTGTATGTTTAAGAAAAATATTATGGGTGCGTTTAGTTAGAGAAAAAATTCTCTTGTTTTCTATCTCTAGTTTTGTAAAAATTTGGAAGGAAAATTAATCTCCGCAAAACACTTGAAAATATAGAAAACGTATTTTGTTGATGTTTGTATTTTCTACTTTAAAGAAGGGGAAGGAGGGTTGTGGGTTATAAAGGAAAACAACTAAAATTTGTTTTGTAATTTTCCTTGCTAAGTTAAAAAATAGGGGATTTTGTGTTTTGCAAAACATTTTGTTGGAAAACGGTGATTTGAACGCGATGTCTGTTTTTCTTGTTTTTCACAAAATATTTTGTGGAAAACAATGGTGTTTTCCTCCAACTAAACGCACCCTATGTGTTTTCAGTTCTCTATGTATCGATAAATATCTGATACTGAGTAATTTATAGCGAAATTGTTCGAATAATTGCATAGGAATTCATCATTTCTTTGATGATTGCATAGAAATAAGCAGTTTCTGATCCCTCAAAACAGATTAATGGCTTTATCAAAATGCAGCAAGCGGATAAGCAGTATTTATTAGCAATCCCAACAGTGGCGGAGCTAGAAAAAATATTTTGGGAGGGCCAAAACAATTTTTGTTCCGGAAGAACATTAAATGGGAGGGCTGAAACAAATTTTTATCGGGAATAACACATGAAATCGCGAAAAAAATACACTAACGGGCTTAGGCCTCTGGGGGCCAGGACCCTTCCCGGTCCCTTAATAGCTCCGCCCCTGAATCCCAAGCACCCTCTTAACCTTAAGTGGAAGCTGTTAAAGCTCTAGTATAAAATCATGAAGTAAAGAACTTTTGTGCCAAAAAACAAAATTTAAACTCAGTTTGTAATTTTTCTCCTCTCATAAATTTGATGCTGCCACTACCGTATTAGCTCACTTTTGATCAAGCATCTTGCCTGTGTCTAGTAATCAGTTTTGGTTTTTTTGTAACTCAGTCGCTAATGTGATGCAGGATGCCAAAGGTAACGATGTAGACCTTAGCATTTACAAGGGAAAAGTTCTACTGGTTGTTAATGTTGCTTCCAAATGGTACATATCCACACTCTTTACTTTGCTCTTCACATATACGTGCAGCTCATTTTGCCTTTAGCGATAAATAGATTAAGCTTGTCTTATTTTCACTATTTATTGAATCAAATTTGTGATTACACCTCCTAAAGTACCTTACAATCAACTATGATGTTTATGGATGGTGTTTCATTGTTTGTGGCAGTGGGCTTACGAATGACAACTATGCTGAACTGAATCAGATTTATTTGAAGTACAAGGAGAAAGGTTTGTGGGTTCCCCTTTCAATTTTTCATATAGAACTTTCTTTAGACAAGTTAGTGTAATAACCCTTTTGCATGACAATACTTTCCGAAGCTACGGATCAAATTTCATCTATATCATTTTTGCGAAAAGCTAAATTGTTCGCTTATATTTCATGATCTTGTGGTTACTTCTGTGGCTCAATCGTCTGTAGTATCATGCATCATGATCTTTTAGCTATGCTCCTTGTTTTCGTATTTTAGCTACCATCATGATCTTTTAACTAGATCTTTAAAATACATTCTTCAACAAAAGATAAGAGTTTTTCTTTTTTGTTTCCGAAACAAAAAACTAAGTTTTGATATGAATGTAGGTTTTGAGATCTTGGCATTTCCATGCAATCAATTTGGAGCTCAAGAGCCAGGAAACAATGAAGAGATTGTTGACTTTGTTTGCACCAGGTTCAAATCAGAGTTCCCCATCTTTGACAAGGTAAATTTTAAACAATCCAACGAGGAAAAGTGGATCTTATGAAATTCATTAAGAAAGGCTGAAACTTTGTTGCAAATTCGACGCAGATTGATGTGAATGGCGAGAACGCTGCACCAGTTTACGACTTCCTGAAGACAGGATTCTATGGAATCCTCGGAGGAGACATTCAATGGAACTTTTCCAAGTTTTTAGTCGATAAAAATGGTCAGCCAGTTGATCGCTTCTATCCCACTACTTCACCTCTTACAATTGAGGTAAAAGACTAAAATTTATGTTTTTGGACTCGAGATCTCATTGCTTCATCTTACATAGCTGTGTTGTTTTTGCAGAGAGACATTCAGAAGCTATTGGGTCTTCTGTAGATTCTCAAGATTTGCACAAAATGCTGTCGCTTGTGCCTTGGATGCCGAATCTCTAGTTGAATAATGGCATACCAATTTTCAATTTGCATTGTATCATTTGATTGAATACTGTAAGATGCTCTATGATTTAAGAAACAATAACTTGCATAAAAAATCACAAGACTCGCAAATGAGCATTAATCCAGCCTAAAGATAAATTTCAGATCCTAGTTCATGCAATGATCTACAGATGGGCAACAAATTTCAAGATTTACCGAAACGAATAGAAAGAGAAAGTTCTACAGCTACACGGACACAACGACTTTTTGTTGGTACAAATACAATAACACATAACTCAATTGATACTCTACACGATGATGCCTAGTTAAGCTGAACTCCGGTGCTTTTTTCTTCTCCCGAGGGTGGCGGCTCGATTGTCTCCTTTGCCTTATTATTATCTGGACCGCCATACAAGAAGCTACTAACCACCACCTGGCACCAGGTAAGAAGGCGTGATTAGGTGGAAAATGGGAGTGAGAACAATTTTTTTTTTAAAGGTGAAAATGATATACCTGTACTAACGTGGAGGCGATAAGTTTGCCGCCAACTGCACCTCCAATTACTTGACCATCAGAACTACAAACAGAAATACTTAGACCGCCAGTTCGGCTACGGGGGCTTCCAGTTTCCGCGAGCAGATAGGAACCCGATAAGCAAAGGATCTCAAAACGACCCTAAAATGGAATTAATAAACAATCTTAGTATTATGATTGGTACATCACAATCTAAAGGTGCCCTATGCATTACTTCAATGGAATATAGGAACTACGAAGGTCTTATATTAATAATATAATCCCAGTCAACACTGTGCATAAACAAATTGCGGAAGACAGGGTTTGGTCCTTTGGATGTGCTTCTTTTGTTTGAACTTGGAATAGTAAGATAACTAAATGTTAATGGGTTCGCCAAATGCTTATGATTGAAGGAGCTGATTCAATTTTTATGAAAAATATAAAGGGTTACTGTATTTGCATATAATTGCCGGCGTACTTTTTGTAAACCTGAATGACTAAAAAATGGCTTTGTATCTTGTTTGGGTCTTTCAAAATTGATAATTTACGTATAAAAATGTTATATAGATATACTGTCAGAAAATCGTATGCAGATGCTAAGATTAGGGGTTTACAAACTTGACCAAAATGGGACACAAACCCATCCTTTAATGACTCTGTACAAATAGCACAATGACTAAAATGAGACAAATTAAATAGCATGTTGGTGCTTTTATGCAAATTGCCCAAAAAAGGAGACAATTCGTATACTGGAGTGAAGTCTATTATGCTAAAAGAAAGGGGCAACAATTAACTCAATTTACCCTAAGCTAAACAGTTTTTAATGAAATAAATTATTCAAAATTGATTATTCAACCCGCAAATTATCAGATATTCATTAGCAGACTTTGTTTCTCCGAGCATCAAATCAAATAATTTGTTCCAATACGCATATACAAACAACTCTTTAGCAGGCAAGCCAACCATAGAAAGAAAGATTGTAAGTGTGTATTGTGAGAAAGAGTTTAAACCTCATAAGTCACGGTGCCACCAGAAGACGTAAACTGGCGTAATGTGACAGCAGAAACAGAACCATTCCCTGACAAGATGCAGAGAGCCCTTTGCCTCTGCTGTGCAAAGGATAATACCTTCTCTGCAACATCCTGCAACATATGTAAAAAAATAGTTTCATCTCTGTGATGCTCAAAACAAGGTACAGCATTTATACATCCAGGGGTATTTTTTAGATTCTATTGATGGTCAAATGCTTTCGTAATATCGAGAAAAACTTGCATCAATTTTCATACAGAAGAGATATGAATTATTGACTATTACACACCTCGCCAACTGCTATATGGATGATATGAGGTGTGAAGGCTGATCCTGCAGAAGTATGCATCCATTCGCCTAACAACAGAAAAAACCGTAAGGAGTGAGATGATAATCTATTTATGAACTTAATGTTCTTTAAAATCAAAAATTACACACATAGGCAGCGGAAGTTAGAGGTTGCAACAATTTTGTACGAGTAGCATATTCATAAAATAAAACTAGATAGAGACAGAAAAACCGCCTTCCTAATTATCACGAAAACCCCTGGCACTGGATGTTTTCTAATTGGGTACTGTCTAGTCGGGTGAATTTAATAATAGGCGTGTTTGTGCAGTCTAATCAAGTGAACTTAATAGCAGTCGGGTCAGGTAGAATTAATAGTATATTAGTATCTGATACTGAAACATTCATTTATTCTTACTGTCTGTTATGCCTAAGGTAACATCCCAAATTTGAAGCAGCAAAGTGACTTTAATGAGGTAAATTCATGGTACATAGTTAATGGTCGTCAACTTACAAGTGCTCTTAAGGGATCTAAGACTCATAATTATGCTCAATAGAATACGATATTATAGTCCAAACAAACTGCCAAAACCATAATGCATAAGAAACACATTAGTACAAGTGTACAACATGCTACAATTTGCATAATAAAAGTTATTGATATCATACAACATGCTACAATCAAACTAAGCCAGTGTGTTCAACTATTTAACAAGTTTGCATAATAAAAGTTATTGATATCATATAACTACATCATAAAGCCAATTTAAACACATAAGCAAGTATAAAACATTAACATACCAACATCCGCAAGCCGTTGCTTCCTTCCAGTACCACGAGGCCTTCCCCTCTTCTTTTGTGTTGTCGGTGTACTCGGATCAGGCGATGCAACCGAAGACGCAGGTATTAATGCCAACGCCATATGGGCACTTTCTGGAGTGTATTTTCTAGGCCTCCCTCTTTTTTTCTTTACAACAAGCTCATTCCCACTTCCACTTCCGGGGGTAGGAATAGAAAGCGCACCACCACCACCACCACCATCATCATTCGCAGCACCGCCGCCACCTCCACCACTACCACCACCATCCATGTTAAACCCGTGAGGGAAATTAGATGGCGGTGGTGGTTGTGGGTTGTGTTCCAAATGAAACGAAGGACCCATTGGCGAACTTAACCTCATATTACTATGACCATGGGGTGACATATTCGGATTCGACTGATTCTTGAAACCAGGTGGTACATGAAACCCACCACCCTGATTACCCGAACCAGCATTCGCCCCCGTACCAGCCCCTGGCCCAACATTAGGACCCGACCCACCGCGAAAACCTCTATTCAGATAAAAGGATGGAATTCCCTCCCTTCCATCCATGCATTTACTCACTAATTTCACACCCACCAAAATTCAACACTAACTTACCAAAAAAAACACCTAAAAACCACAATTCAGCACAAGACAACCTCAAACAACACAATTCAACAAAAACCAACAAAAAAGATCCAAACTTTAACAAGGGTTTAACATGGGTTTTCCAAGAAACATCCTAAAAACCAAAATTCAACCTAAAAACAGCCAAAAAACTACAAAAAAACACAAAAAGATTGTACCTTTACAGCAAGAAACTAAAAACTGCAAAAGGGTTGTTGAAATCAAAAGAATGCAATAACAAATAAGCAATCTTTAAGCCAAACTAAGCTGTTTAAGAAGGTGGATTGGGGGGTTTTATTAGGGTAATGAAAACCCTAGATTTAAAAATGGTGATAAAAGGGAAAGGTAAAGAGGGAAGTAAAAGACAAAAGTGAAAGGGGTTTGAGAGTTGAGTTGTGTTTTGAATTATATAGTCAGTAGTACAAACTACAAGTGACAAAATCTTTTTGTTAATGAGAATAATAAAAATATATAGAAAATTAAAGTAAAAGAGTTGCATAAAGTCATGACATGTACTACTATAGTCAAACCTTTAACATTATTATACTATATTATAACAACCAAACATGATGTGACACTAACCTTTTTCTCTAATTTTCATTAGCTCTCCTAATCTTCCATCTCATTGGTCCTAAAGTGAGTTAGCAATGTGTTTTTTGACCCATTAGTGGTCCAACAGTGGATTACCTTGGGCTTGGCAGCAGCCCATTGGCTGCCTTGCATACACCTGCGAACTGTTCACAGCTTATATAGTATAATACCCTTGCTAATCTACCAAACCTGGGACCTTTTTCAAACCCACGAGGGGTGCAGTTGTGGCACAGTGTATGCATTGATTATGTAGAGAAGAAGTGTGCATAATAGTTTTTCAAAGCATGGTCTTCCAAGTACTACACCAATAAGGTTCATGAATCACAAATCACACAATCTATATGCATTATTGAACCAAAAGTCACCATAAACATTCTCACTTTCCAGGTTTGTAAAAGAAAGAAGAAGAAAAAAAATTTGGAAAAAAAAGAGGAAAAAAAAAAAGGAGAGGTTTGTAGCAGACTGTTTTGCCATAAGATTTCGACTCATAGGTATATTGTTGTTGCTTATTTTGTGTTTTTTCTTTCCATGCATGCATGTTGGCTGACTGAGAGTGCACCCATGTTTGTTGTCATGTTTTATTTTTGGGTGTGTTGTTGTGCATTCTTTGTTTGTTACACTCTGCATGTCCTGAAAAAAAAAGTTAAGCCATATTAGAAGGAATCTATACAGTAGGTTTATAGAAATAGGATTATAGAAATCATAAATTAAGTGCAACCAAAAAAAGGTCTTTGGTTGTGGTGAAAAATTGAAAACAGAGCAAGGAGTGTAAAAGTGATGCCTCCGAACAAGATTAGCCATGGTGTGCATTGTTTGTTTCTTACAAAGTCCATGGCCTAGAAAAAAAAAATTCATACAGCATCTACACAGTAGGTTTATAGAAATAGGATTATAGAAATCAGAAATTAAGTGCAAGCAAAAAAAGGTCTTTGGTTGTGGTGAAAAATTGAAAACAGAGCAGGGAGTGTAAAAGTAATGCCTCCGAACAAGATTAGCCAGGGTGTGCATTGTTTGTTTCTTACAAAGTCCATGGCCTAGAAAACAAAAATTCATACAACACATAGAGAATCCACAAAGTAGCTGTAGAGAAATCGGAAGCTAGGTAGTAGTGCAAAATCTCATTTATTGTTGTAGAGAAAAAGGAAAGTGTAAACCTAATGCCTAAAAGAAAACAGTCATCCAATATTGAGCCTCTCTTAAGAGGTTCTGCACCAAAAAAACCCCTGCATGCTGTGGACATGCATTCACTACAAGTGAATTTCGATCGGCCGTTTGGGGATGTTTCCGGTTCAGAGAGACAGTGGTCTATTCAGGAGGAGGTCCCGTCTGTGTCACGCTGTCATGAACGGACTCTTTATGCAGACAATGATGCTATGTTGGTTGAGTGTCACACGTGTGGATCTTCACGTGGTGTGGTGAACAGCCACAACTGTGACACAGGGTTTGGGAAGGGGAAAGCTATATGCAGTGAAGGTAATATAGCTCTTTTTTTATTGTTTTGCTTATATGTGGTACCATGTTTGCGTTGCTCAATCTGTTTTCTTTGCATTTAGGTAATGCAACTGGAAACCCAACACATGCCTTCCGGATGTATGAAAATACATTGTTTCAGCCGGAATGGTCTATTCCATGTAATAGTCACCCTCCCTGTTTAGGCTACACCGAAATTGGACACGCCTATAGCCTAGGTAATATTTCTCCTTATAATGTCGCTGCTTATAGAATGTGCCTTACTTATATGCACTGAAATTTCTTTCACGTGTAGGTCCTGCAAATACAGCCCCGTTCTCTGTGTATCAAACCTATGGGAATATGCTATTTGAAAGCAGGGTTTCACACCTGCCTAATATTCAGAAAGCCTGTTTGCCCCAACAACCAGAGGCAAGACTGCATCCGTTAACCTCAAAGGGTCGCCCGTGCAAAAGGAAACCGGGTATTCCTTTGCAGGGTATCATGTTCAAGGGGAAAAGGCGTAGAGGTTAGTCATCTTTGCCTATACCTAATGTCACCTAATATATTTACCATCTAACTTCTACATCGTTTGTGATTCTAGGTAGTGGCACGGACAAACAGCAACAAAATGTTGTTGACGGAAAAAGAAATTCACATTATACAGATCAAATGCATTACCTCAGCAGCGGTGAACCATCAGTTGACCTGCATAGCCCTGCATCAACGCATGTGTCTTCTGCTGCTGAGCGCATATATTACTCGCCTACACCTCTGCCGATGAATGAACCCCTGTCCCATTCAGGGAGTGGCCAAGAAAATGCCGAAGGTTATATCGATGTGTTTACTATTATGTGATTTACAGCATTGCCAGATCATACGAAAAAAACTAACCTTAATTATCTTACAGGCGCGGCAGCATCTCCCGGTATCTTGCAACATCAGCTGCTGGATCCTACAATTGTTACCGGTGTATCAAATCCGTCAGCTTATAGCGGTTAGTGTTAAAGGCTTGGTCGAACACAAATTGCTATATTTACTTCTTTTGGGGTTTTAGATTACCAAAAACATTAAATTTTTGATGGACTTACAGGAGAGGACCGCCACCGGAAATTTCAAACACGTCCAGTTAGGCAACAGGGGAGATCAACCAGGCGTGGTTCTCATTGTCGTGCTACAACAGCTGTTAATGGTGGAGGTAAATTGAATTGTGCAGCATCCTTACAATATATTCGTTGACAGAGCTTACCTTGCAAAAAAAATCATGCAACCATATGTATGTTACCTGTGACAGATTTGACACCTGCATATCTTGATATCGGCGATGCTGATTGGAGGTGTCAGTGGTGCGGCGCATCTTTTTGGTTTGGTGAACGGCTAAAGAGTAGCAGAGGTTCCACGATCCGCTACAGCCGTTGCTGTGGAGAAGGCAATGTGCGGCTTCAGGAAGAAAGAGACCCACCAGATTCTATAAAACTGCTGTTCAAGGGCAAACACTTCATGGAAAACATTAGAGCATATAATCAAATGTTCAGTATGACCTCATTCGGTGCGGAGATAGACGATACAGTAAATAATGGGAGAGGTCCATACGTGTTCAAGATTTCAGGGGAGATACGGCACCAAATAGGAGCACTCTGTCCACCAGATAATGCAAGGCCAAAATTTTTGCAGCTCTACATATATGACACCCATAATGAGGTGGCAAATAGGCTGTACCACTTTGGCGGCAGTAATTCACGGTCTTTGAAACCCGAAATAGTTGAGCAGCTGATAGAAATTTTGGATACTCACAATGAATTGGTGGCGTTGTTCAGAACAGCGAGAGACCTGTGCAATGAGAATGATGTACCTGATTTCACTGTTCGCCTCTATAACGTAGATGGGGCTCGCCAGTATGATTTGCCATCCGCAGACATCCTTGGAGCTATCGTTTTTGAAAGTGGCCCTGAAACAGACACAGAGTATGATGTCGTGATACACAAAAAGGGTGAGCGGCCACAACGGATTAACAAGCTACATTCTACCTACATGGCATTACAATTCCCGCTCCTGTTTGTGTATGGTCAGCCAGGGTATACTACAAAACTAACGTTACAAACAGCTAAACCAAATGGAGAGAAGCCAAAAATGACTATGAAAACTTACTACACCTACCAGATACATGAAAGGCCTCATTTGCACGGGCTTCTCTTCAAGGGTGGCAGGTTGTTTCAGCAATACGTTGTGTCAGTTTATTGTGCCCTGGAGCAAGAACGGCTTGATTTTGTGAGAGCAAAGCAAAATGATATAAGAAGCGAGTATTTGTCAGGAATTTATGACGCTATTTCAAGGGGAGATCGTTCAGGATCAGACATAGGTAAAAGAATAATTCTACCTTCAAGTTTCACTGGCGGCCCGCGGTATATGTATAGCCACTATCTCGATGCTCTTGCTATTTGTCGAGTTCTTGGTAACCCTCAATTTTTCATTACCTTCACGTGCAATGTGAAATGGCCAGAAATTAAAAGGTATATGCGTTCTCATCC
>LBNU01001254.1:11396-53625 GCA_014162995.1 Artemisia annua | reverse complement strand
ATCAACTCTGCTTACTAACACTAGACTACTTTTGCAAACAGCCGAATCTCTATTGAGTTGACTTTGTGGGATGACCTCGCTGACAAGTTTGAAAAACACGAAATCGAGAAACTTGAAAGACCTATCATAATAGCTGTGAGCTCTTGCAGGGTCACCAAGTTCCTAAAGAGAGGTGAAAACATCTCTTACATATATATGCATCTCTTAAATTACTTACCACAACCTATTTTCTAACTGCAGATCTACAACTTACATCCACCCCTGCAACGCACTGCTACATAAACCCGGACATCCCTGACCTTCAGCAATACAAATCAGCGTAAGGGTCACTTTTTCCTTTTTTAAGCTTTCATCCATTTTAGATCTCCTTTCATCTTCCTAACACAAAACAAACATCTAACAGATACAAGGCACTCTACGAAGAAAAGAAACCACTATGTGTAACTAGGTACAGGTTAAATGACACCGAACAAGAGCAGCAAAAAAACCGTATCCCATTCCAAGAGCTTTACAAACACAAAGCAGCAAGCTATAAGGTAACTTGCGTATGATAACCTCTATTCACATTAATACACTAATTAACACGCATTCTCAATATATTTTACCAGGGGGTCAGGTTTACTTGCGAGGCAACAATAACGAAGGTCAACACGAGCAGGGGATGGTACTATACCTCTTGCTGTGTCTGCATTAGTAAGGTGACCTACGAGGATGGGAACTACAAGTGCAAAACTCATGGAGTCATACCTGCTCCGAACTACCGGTGCGCAAATGTGCCATTCAAGTATTCACCGGTTTATGGCTCACTATCTAATTATAAAATTTATGCAGCTACAATTTCAGAGCCACCCTAACAGACGGCGCAACCTCGGCAACATTCATCTTTTTCACTCCTAAAGCAGACGACTTTCTTGGGATCAACTGTGGAGACTTAGTTGCATCGAACAAAAAATCTCAGCAGAGTCACTTTCCTAACGAAATACAGGCAACTGTTGGAACAACCCACACATTTCAGTTCCACTACAACACAACGTCCAATCCAGGAGTTACTGAATTTGTTGTGGATGAGGTTTTTGGCATAACGGATAAGCCAAAAGCAATTGCCTCAGACATGCCAAAGGCTTTACCCGCACCCACAGCGGAACTGAAAGGTGAAACAACCACTAACACAATGGACCACAACGATTCTTCAAAAGGTGATAAATTTTTACCCTACAAATAAGGCCCTATCATGCCTTTTACTGCCCTGCCCATTTACCTACATCTTTCTTTTGCAGACATCACACAATTGGCTAAGCTACAGAATGTTGAACCAGAAGGGGACAAAGCAATGCTAAAGAAAGAACACAAAACACCATGCAAAGAAGAACAAGGCAATCTACCGCAAGCAGAAACAAACCAAGGTCACGCAGTCTAGCTTCTCTCTTGCTAAAACAAATTCAAATTTTTTTTTATTTACTAACACGCTCTGCCTGTTTAAAAAAAACCGCAGTGCTAAAGAAAGAAGAAGAAACAGCATGCAAACAAGAACAGCACAGTCTACCAGAAGCGGAAACAAAACAAGGTGATGCATTCTACCTTCTGTGTTGCTAAAAGAATTTCGAATTTTTTTTATTTGCTCGCCACTCTGCCTCTTTAAAAAAAATTGCTCTGTTGCTTGCTAAAACAAGTTTTCATTTTCCATACAGATACCACCCCACCGCAAGCAGCATCACTGACTATACAAACTCGATCAAAGACGGAGGTGGAACCTAATGTGGGCACAAAAACAGTGAAACGCCGCATCTTCACGGAGGACCCGACAGAGAATAAAAAGAAAAGAAACTAAAATGCAGTCCGTACACACCATCTTTTGCAAATTATATGCAGACTTACTAGCTGCATAAAAAAACTGTCCTACTATGTAAATTAGCATCCGTCAGTTCTATGGCTTTATGTAATAGCCTCAGTGACCTCTACCTTTTGCTACTGAGATGCAAAGCAATTATGCGCATCTAAAAAACTATGAGGTCTGTCAATGCTTATCTATGCTTTCGCTGAACATCTTTACAGGTGCAGCGTAGCGTCTGTCTAGCTACACTATTCGCACCTAATGAAGCTTATATTTCGTGCACATGCTTCTCCTTTTACTTATTATTCACTAATAATACAATGCATAACAAAAATAACAGAAACAATAAACATAAACATTGCAATTTCATTGATAAACATAAACAGGAAAGTTACATTTTAATTCATCATAATCCATTACAATTCATTTCCATACATCAACAGATTTCACTTCAACATTCAAACATACATCTAAACATAGATCCTGCTAAATCAAAAGCTTAACAAATGTACCAAAGATCTTCACTCGAAACGAGAAACATGACGGCGACTCTCCCTCCTACCCTCACAAGCCACCTCCAACAGGCCAGTCAACCCACCAAGCATCTTCTTATCTATCTTAAGCGTTTCCTTCATACATTCCAACCCCGCATTCCCAGCATCATGAAACACACAGAAACCCTCACCTTCCTCAACCAGCTTTTCCATCCTTTCGATCTTCTTAAACAGCTCATCACGTTTCTCACGCAACACATTAATTAGCCCATCAATCTCCGCGTGCCGCTCCGTGAAAAGGAAATGGAAACACCCTTGAAGGTTATCCGAACCACTAGCAGTTCTTAATTCTTGGAAATGGGGGGTGCGAGACATGGCATACTCTGATGGTGGTGTCGCCATTTTGGTTTATCCAAATATGTGAAAATGAAATGACCTAATTAGGTGTGTAAAAAAGGTCAGAAAAGGGGGAAAGTGTGGGTGAATGTTGGGACAAAACAAAAAAAAAAAAGAAGAAAGAAAAAGAGGGGTAATAAAAAAGGTGATAAAAAAAGTGTAATAAAAAGGTATAAGCTAAAAAAAAAACATTCTAAATTTTCATTCTAAAAAATAACTGCTATCGATTATAAAAGAATGTTTAACGACAAAACATTTGGCACTTAATATGAAAAAATTTAAAAAGCGCTTCTCACCTTAACGTGAAAGAATTTAAAATCCAAAATATCAAACAACAAATATTAAAGGCGTTCTCGCAAGCACACGTTCTCACATACACTCGCGCACCGCAGCATCGCGCGGGCTATCCCGCTCGTTATACCTATATACTAATACTTGGGATTGCTAGCTACAGTACTTTTGTAGCTACAGTGTTTTGTGAGGGGTGCTATAGTAATATGAACTAAAAAAACTAATATTTTAATGTGTGTTATAAATTGGATCTTCTTGATCATTCTTGGTCTCTCTCATTGGCGCACATCAACGTAAAAAACACACACACAAACAACGGATTCATCATACAAATGATCGGCTCAACAGCACTGACACAAATCCGGTTATCTACTCCACCGAAAAACCTCACTGGATTCGGCATCATCATCGAAGGTNTATTTTATTTTATAAAATTAAAGTACTTTTTATATTTATGTTTCTAATCATATTTGAGTATACTTTTTGGTTCCTTGTTTTTCATGCTACTCGTATAATCTTTTAAGATAACCAGTTTTGAAACGATTAGATAGGGGAATTATCATATTGTTCACATATTTAAAAATAGAGAAATTTACCAAATAGACCCGTCGCTCCGGAGCTTATCACTTTTTAGACTATAAATAATTTTAACTCGAAAATAAACCAGGAGCAACTTTTATTTTGGGCAACTTTTGTCTATTGACACTCATGTGCTTTGCACATGAGGAGCAGGGGCGGAGCTATTAAGGGACCGGGAAGGGTCCCGCCCCCCTAGGCCTAAGCCCGTTAGTGTAATTTTTCGCGATTTCATGTGTTCTTCCCGAAAAAAAAATTGTTTCGGCCCTCCCATCTAATGTTCTTGCGGAAAAAAATTGGTTCGGCCCTCCCAACAAATTTTTCTAGCTCCGCCACTGATGAGGAGTGTTTAACAGTCAAACCTAACGTCATTTGGTCAAAGGATTTTTAGTGTTAAGGGTTTCAGAGTTAGTGATTGTTTGTGAAAAAAAAAAAAAAAAAAGTCAAAGAATCAAGAGTGTGAGTCAACGCAAACCACAGAGACCATCTTTGTAATTTACTCTATAATAACATTTTAGCCGAAAGGTAAATAGTTTTTAGAATAAAAATACAATTTACAACCCTGTGTATGCATAAGATTATAAACTAGCATGTCTTTGTAAGTTAACATATTTGGATACCATATTATTATTCAACATTTTATATTAACTTTAGCAAAAAGAANTTTACTCTATAATAACATTTTAGCCGAAAGGTAAATAGTTTTTAGAATAAAAATACAATTTACAACCCTGTGTATGCATAAGATTATAAACTAGCATGTCTTTGTAAGTTAACATATTTGGATACCATATTATTATTCAACATTTTATATTAACTTTAGCAAAAAGAATTACTACGTACCACTGTTTGGATCGTCTAAATCTCTTATATAATAAAACAAAACCCCTAGTGGGTACTTTGTCATTTTGAAAAAAAAGAATATTTCCTTATTAGGTAATATATTAATTATTATTTAATTTATAAGTTTTTAAATTCGTTTTGTTGATATACTATACAAGTAGAAGATAAATATAAAAAATATAGATAAGATTTAAATGATTATCTTTAATCATAAAAAACTACAATTAAAAATCATAAATCAAACAAAATAAAAATTAAATTATTTGTTTTTTAATAAATAAAAATATATCATTCAAATTTTTTTAAAAAAAACCCGCGCGTGCGCGGGCATTATAACTAGTATTGATTTAGTTCATTAACGGTTTAGAGAAAAACATCTCTGGTCATAAATGTATTCATTTTAAAAGAAATGTCTTAGAATGATTTTTCAACACGTTTTAAGTTTAAATTGTGAGCAACCGATAAGTTTTTGCCATAATTGATAAAAATAAAACTAAAAACATAACTAGATAACTTATAAAGTAGTTTTAATATTTGGGTGATTTTATTAAAAGTTGTTCGAATATCTTATCTTACTTTATACTGCTTATAATGGAGGAATGACTCTTTTTTTGAAAAATTAAGGATGTACAAAAAAGGATGCAAAGTTTACAACACTTTAAAGCAAGGAATTTATATAATTACAACAAGCAAAGCATTGTGTACAACAAAAACAAGCAATGAATCGAAATTCAGACCAAAATCTTTAGAATTATACATTAATAGCATTAAAAACACCTCCTACACCAAAATTACAAGTAGTTAATCACAATGTACAACCCTCCCATCCATATTAAAAAAGAAAAAAAAATCTATTAGAAAAATCAAGTAATAAACAATAATGAGAGAGGATTCTTTAGAAATATAAACTTGACATCCCAACTCCTCAATCTATTCGAGAGAAACGGTGGTCGTGAAGACGCTGGAGGACAGCGGAGGTGTGGTGGTGGGGTGTTTGTTAGGCGCACGGGGTAGTGTAGGTGATAAGGGAGATGATGTAGAGTGGTTTGGTGGTGGAAGTGTCTCACGGTGGTTGGCGGTGTTGTAGGGTGCCGGCTGCTAAGGTTAGCAATGGAGAGGTGGGAGATGAAGATAATAATAAGATTGTTAAAATGAGGTGTGTGGTGAAGGTTTTATCCTCAAAGGGACTCATGTTGCCTTTTAGCCTNGGTAGCGCTGGTTTTACACAAGAACCATTTATGTAATTTAGTTAAACTTAGAGAAACCATTCCCGACCCGTTTGACTTACGAAACGTGGCCGAAATTATTTCTAAGTCGCACCATAACTTTTAAAATAGTTTTTTCGTAAATTTTGATTATAAATATGTATATGTTTGTTTGACGAACAAAATTTAGTATATTTCGTATTATTAGGTTTCGTTGTGCCTATGTTGCGTAGTGCGGTTATTGTTTAAAAAAAATGTAATCGAACAAAATTTGCTTGCTGTAAAATATAGTTACAGGGTATCCGCGGGTACCCTGCTAGTCATACTATCTTATAAAGTATGTAGACCTTCTAAAAAAAGAAATACTTAAAATTAAGCATTACAAAATCTTAAGCTAAAAGTACAACTATTTAAAACACATTTTCTAACATTCAATAAAATTACAATTTCTTAAGCTAAAAGTACAACAATTAATTACACATTTTCTAATATTAAATACAAATCTTTAAATAGAAATATTTAAAATTCAGTATTACAAGTTTTAAGCTAAACGTACAACTAATTAAAGCACATTTACTAACATTAAATACAAATAAAAGCACTATTAATGTAGTCAAGATATTTAATGTACTCAATTAATTAACTGGTCAATAAATACAATTAATGCAATTATTAAAACACCTCTTACATAAGAAATACAAATTATCAAGCATATTGTACAACCAACTTAAACACAATTCCTGCATTAAATGTCACTAATACAAATAATAAAACACATTATACAAATTTCAAGTCCGAACGGGCAACGAGCCAAATAGGCTCGAGCCCAAACGGGCACGGACCAACAGGCGGTTTACAACTCCTAGCTATCACTTTTGTTTTTTGACGTAGTTAACATTTATTTTAGGGTATCCGCCGCTGCAACGCGAGGGTACCCTACTAGTATTTTATAATGGAGGAAGACATTCTTTTCAATTAAATGTCTTAAAATTAAGCAATACAAGTATTCATGCAATGTTTACAATCTATTGATGCATAATTAATATATATTTTTAAAACACTCATTTAATGATAAATACAAGTATTAAAATACATAGTACAAGTCGTGCAAATTGCTAATTAATGATATTTTTAAAACCTATTTTAAATGAAAAATACAATTAAAAGAACACATTGTACAAACCAAACAAGCTACTAAGTACAAAAATTGAACAAACAAAATAATACTTACAAACTAAGCAGAGTTTTATCAAACTTTTGTTATTGCTTATAGTCCATAATAATTACACTTGGTTTTGATAATATTCACAAAAATTGTTCCAACTTTAAAACTGTGTTCTCAAAAAAAATTTAGAGTGCAAATTAAAGGAATGAAAAGAAAAGTAAACGAGAAGGTAGTAAATGAAAGAAAGTAGAAAAAAGGTTGTGTGTTCTTGAGTGTAAAAAGAAGAAAGAAAGTGAAAGTGTGTTGTTTATAGAATTACTATTATACCCCTAAAGAAAAAAGAAACTAAAATAAAATTAAGGGTACTTTTGTCATTTATTTAATGGTTGTACTTGTTTACTTCACTTTCATCCCAAATGTGCGATGAAAGTAATCACACCAAAAACATCCAACTTTCACCCCTTTTACATTTCACTTTCATTTATTAAAAAAACTCAAGAACATGGCAACTTTTAAGTTTCACTCATTTTACTTCCTTTTTTTTTCCAAAATCAAACTTGAGAACATAGTGTAAGCATAATAATTACACTTGGTTTGCTAGTTTAGATATTATCCACAAAAATTGTTCCAACTTTAAGCATAATAATTACACTTGGTTTGCTCAAAAAGTCAGAATTTTATGAAATGGAGATTTTGTTTCATTTTATAGGGTGTTCGTTTGAGGGGAAAAAAGTTTATAACTATTGAGGAATTGAATTTCGCTGAACATAGAAGTTCAATTTCAGCAGTAAAATAAACTTCAACTGAATATCAATGATATAAGATCATTTGAGGACCAAATTTTTTTTACATATCAAGGGACTAATCTCCACCATCCATCTTCTCTCCATCTTTATTTGATCTAATGGATGAGATTAATCTAAAGAATTTAAAAAAAACCACTTTCATCATTTTATTTCAAATATTAATATCTTTCAATCCGTTTATCGTTAAGCGAAAAAAAAAAATATACCATTACGACGAGCATTTAATTGTCTTTCTATAGATAGGCACTTTGATATATTTTTAACAATTTTTTTCCTTGTTTTTTCACGTTTTTTTTTTCGTGGCTGAAAAAATCACATATGATATGTCATATATGATATTACATATCAATGTGATATTACATATCACATGTGATATTACACTAATATCACATGTGATATTACACTAATATCACATGTGATATATCATATGTGATATGTAATATTACATATGATTTTTTTGGCCACGAAAAAAACGTGATAAAAACGAGAATTTTTTTTTTGGTCGAAGGTATATCAAAGTACCCGTCTATAGAAAGATAATTAAATGCTCGTCGCGATGGTGTAATTATTTTCGCTTAACGATTAACGGTTTAAGAGATATTTAAATTATAAAAAATAGAATATTAAATGTTTTTAATCTCAACCATTGATTTCTTTTTAGATGGATGGTGGTGATGAGTCCCTTGATATGTGAGGAATGTTTGGTTTTTTAAATAACTCGACTCAATATCAATATGTTGACATTTATCTAAAACAAATCACCATCCAGTTAATGTTAATTCCCTATCAAATTGGTAAGGAAAACTAATAAATAGACCCATTATGTTGTATAGTATCAACAAGATGGGAAGCCCGCTGCGTTGCAGCGGGTTTTTTTGAACTTGAAGGCTTTTTTTTTTTTTTTTTTTTTTTTTTTTTTTTTTCGATCCTTTTTTTGGTATGGCCGATGTTATTAGACATCACATTTCAGAAAACGCATACTTTATTCATCAGATTAGAAGCAAAATGCAATATAATGAAAGCTAAAAAATATTGAGAAAGCATCCCTTTTAAAAACTTTTCATTGTTTCCCAACACTTCCAATCAAAGTATAACATTGTAAACTTTTCATTGTTTACAAACTTTTGTACATGCAAGTACTACATAAAAGCAAAAGGTAGACTATTTTTGTAACAGTTTTGGAAAATTACACTCTCTCACAGGGTGTTGTCAATAGAATGCCAATAATGTAAGTATTGTCCAGTGCAAATTTTTCCATTATAATCTCCTACCCTCTTCACACATGCCTGCATATTTCCAGGACCTTGATTAGCAGCAGCCGTAAAAGCTGCGGCGAATAAGAATAAACACAGTGATTGCGGAATGGGTGACTAAACTGCGGATGCTTTAAGTTCTGAATAGTAAGGACATTTAATTCCGATGATAAAGAAAATAATTAGTGTGATTTAAATGTGTCATGCACCCAACAACATTTTAGATAAAAACACATAAAGCAGCTGACCTATTTGTATATAAGTGGGTCAAAATCGACACAACTAAATCAAGCAAATAAACACATCCAACTGGACAACTACAGAACCTGTCGTACAATATTTATCTATAAATGCAGAATAAGTTAAATAAGTGTGTCGTACCACCGATTCAAGATCAGTTTTCGGGGAAGGTTGCTCTTTCTCTGGTGGCTGTAAAATCACACAAAGAAAATGATTTATTGACCTCATTAGGAAAATACTATAAAGACAAAAAGAAAGGGAGTCATTAATGGTATGCAAATTATAGGTCACCAAATCAACAAAAATTACAAAATTTCTGAAATACGTAATCAAAATGAAAGCTAAAGTAATGTATCCCATAAAATATATATCAAATTTTATATTTACAACCTGCTCCACTGTTTCGTATATTCCTATAGTTTCAATTGAAACACATTACTTATGATTATTTGCATGGAGAGTGAGACAATCTCTTTTGACGGGGTGTTTGTTTTAGCTAATTTTGGACCTGTCATCTTATTTTCCGCTGCGTCTTTAAAGGCGCATCTAAACACCCCCTAAATCTCCAGATTAATCAGATTCTCACTAAATCAATTATATATACATAAAAAGTTAAAAACATATATGACTGAGGTTAACACGTTGATGTCTAGATGGAAAAACCGGCATTACCTGATACACATGCCAAAACGCATTCCAGCCGCTTTAACCTGAGCCTCACGTGGGCGATTCCACATCAACTCATCTTGACTAATCTCAATAACAGCCATAGCAATGTCATTCCTACTTCTCTTCGCTGAAACCCTCGTCACATTTTGCACAACTTCTACCACTGGCACCTCCGGCCCTCCTCCGCTATTCCCACCTGACCAGTCAACGAATAGATTCACAAAACTATAACTCGTGACATAAAATCAATTAACGTAACCAAAACAATTAAGTAACATATAACCTGAATTATTATTCCTCAAATCAGTACGTAACTACACACAATTATAAGTCACGGCGTAAAGTGTTTGGCAACGCGTAAGAGCACATAACTGCAATGGACAAACCTAACAACCCTTAAAATCAGTATGTAACTAAAATTAACGACATCAGAGGAACGTATAAGTTTTCAAATTAGACCATAGTTACAGATAACTGTAACTCGCACGTAAAACAACTTAACTATAATTAGCTAACTAACATAAACGGACTTATCTGAAATGGTTAATTAAAAATAAAATAAGTTTGTAAACTAAAACAACAAATGGCATGAACTTTTAACTCATAATTTGACACGACTATAACTCGCAATTGTAAAAAACCAAAAAAAATACATATACATTATACACGTCTACAAATTTCGTACCTTCTTCCTACTTTGTTCAGTTCGTGATTACTGAAGACTGTCGGCTATGAACAAACTCTTTTTACTTCGTTATCAAGCTTAAAGTTCCTGAAAATCAACAATCCGACTTATGAATGACACAAATAATATTGAATAACTAAAACATAAATTTGAAGTACCTGTTCTGTAGACCCAAAATCCGGTTAACTGGTTTTCCATCATCACCTTTCTGAAAACGATGTTATTACTTCGATTAGCTAAAAGTAAACATTTTAATATGGTTTATTAAGAGTAAAGGAGGTTAAATAATACCCGGAAAAAAGTAGGAATATGCACTGTAACATGCCTGTAAAAGGCGGTGGGGGAAGATGCTGGAATATGTGTATGTGGGAAAGATAAAAGATAACACATAGTATGATTTATCTATCTGTAAAAAGCGATGGGGGAAATCCATAATGAAGCATCTATAATGGTTGTTGAGTCACGGCTATAGAGCCTTGCGTATCGGATGACAAACTTTTTTCTGGTAATCCAATCCCTGCAAAATAAACCATTTTGTAATTAACAGTAAATGTAACCACTCGTTTGTTATCATAACATGAACATGCGTATTTTAAAATTAACTTTGGATTTAACTTGGGTATTGAACATGAAGCGAAAGTCTGAGAAGGAACTACCCACGTAATCATAACACATGCTTTAGCACTCCAGTCACGTAAAGATTTGTGAACACTACCCAAATGTTTTTAATATTCTTGAGGCATATCTAGCAATTATAGAACCTGTAAATAAATGTACCTTCCTTTGAGATCAGCATGATTCTATTTTTCATCTAATCTCAATAACAACAACCGGTTATGTAGTTTCTCTACACCGGTTTGACCCGAAGCCCTAGCTGCTACAGACCTGCCTCATCTATATTTTTAATTTTATGAAACTTATTTTTAAACTTGCAACAGCTCGACCAAATACTAATCGTATGAAAACATGAACTGAAACAAACATCCCCTTCAAAGCTCTGGGGTTTTTTTTTTTTTTTTTTTTTTTTGGTGTTTTTTTTATTTTTTTTTTTTTATTTTTTATTTTTTATTTTTCCTCTTAGCTTCCTTATAGTTTTTTACTTTGTAATTTATACCANAAATTGGGGCTTATGAAATATAAGCCGAAGTTAAATAAGCTCATAAGCCCACATATAAGCTTAAACAAATACTCCCTTTAGCTTCAGAACACAATCAAAACCGCAAAAGTAAAGAACATTTAAAAAAACTAATAATGAAGAATTAATGAACCTAGAGAAGCAGTGGTGCCCATTTCATTTTCAACTTTCGGTTGCATCTCACGCCAAGCAGCAGGTTGTTGTTCCAATGTTCCATCTCTCTTAATACCTAAACCCAGTTTTTAATTCCTTAAAAATCAGAGACAAATTGCGATATAAAAAATTAATTAGATGATTATTAAGAGGAAGTGTAATTACATAGTTGACCTGACCAAACACCCTTACATCTTGGGCAAGGCGGTGAAGACGACCCGAACAAACACCACGCATCTTGGGCAGAAATATTGCAGTAAAACAGGATCCTGTATAGCAAGGTGCAACGAATCTGTACAACGCACCGGTAGCCCAGAACAATTAAAGATGTTGATGTTCCTCTGGAGCTTTGAACCAAACTTTTTGCACTTGAGGAAAAAAAGGTACAAAACAACTATCAAATAACAAAGACATGCATACAGTAACTCATTGTAACTGGAAAAAACGTTACTCAAATTTAGTAATCCATGAATATATTAGGTAAACCACTTTTATGTGGTGGAATGATCAATCCAATGCAACCAATCAGAATCATCAGGGTCAGTGATCATAGATTTTCTTAATGCTTTAATAGCATGAGGATTACCAAGCACTGTTTCGATGTGTTTGTGCTATACAAATTTGTGACATCTTAATTTCAGCTGCTCATACGCGACCATCCAAAACGGATCATTCGGCCCTAAATAATCATATAACCGGAATCTATTCTACTATATCAACAACAAAACAAACAAATAAAACAACTAAAAAACAAAAATACCATCAGCAAAACAGTAAATATGAGTAATATAGAATTAACCTTTAGGCCTGTGAAGTAATGTTATCTTTCAAAGATCCAACAGTTGTAGCGTCATGGACAATCATACCACATGCTCCTGATTTGATATTACAGACAGTCAGTTTATGATTTACCCAATAATTGAAATAAGCTAATGACCCATACAACACATAGCCAAAAATCATTACGTTTTTTCCAACCAACAAAGTTTATGATTTCTTCAGCGATTCATCAAACATATTATAGGCATCAGATAGGTAAGTTAATTGTAAAAACGTTAACATCAAAATATATATAAATAAAAATAACCTTCCATCTTTCGGCTCCGGTTTTGAGAAGAAACCCTTCAATAGCAATTTTCCAAGATTCAACCGGCTCATACCAACAAAATCAAATCAAATAAAACCGAGATAATTAGTATCAGGGTTTTGATTGAAAACTGAACATGGGTAATTAATTACTTTTTGAGTGAACCTGTCGTCGTACATACCTGCAAATGAAGATCAGATCTACATTCAGGCGGTGTGGTTTGTGGTTTTGTTAAAAACCGGCGTGTCTATCCTGTGAGACTGTGAGTGACAGAGGAGCGGTCAAAAAGTAGGTGTATATATTTTTATTTAATAATTCGGAAATAATTTTTTAATGTAAGTGCATTTTTTTATTGTGGCACAGTGCCCTATTCCTCCCGCTTTAGTATATAGAGGGAATTCATGTCATATTGTATTGCATAATATAATATTACGATTGGTTTGTGAAATTAAGAGTTATCCTGAAAATTCTTTCCTCATATTATATTTATTGCTAAAAAAAAAGACAATCAATTTAAGACAGAAAAACAAAAAAAGTAGTGACAATCAATATAAGACAGATAAAACAAAAATGAAAACTATAGTATAAAAGACAATAATTCTTAATTTCACATTGATGATTAATTGTATCATGTGAACATTGTTGTGTAAAATGAAAATTGTAATTAATGTTTACATATGATGATGTGAATATAGAAAAATTTATATAAAAAAGATGTATCACTCTCTCCAAATGTTTAAATCGATGAGGAAAGCGTGATCTCGTGCATCTTTTTTTTGCCAACTGACCCTTCTTTAAAAACCAGGCAACGAACACCTGTTTCGTTGAACTTTTAACCAAAAGTTAAGATTAAACATATGATGTATTTCTTAGCCCCGGTCAAAATATAATTTTAGACTGGGAATATATTAGTTACAATTTTTTTGTAGTCAACTCCTTACAACTTTGTGCTACAATTTGTAGGTCGTTGAGTCTCTTTGTGTGTCCCTGAGTCATTTTTATATTAATCTTTTTTGTGCAATCTTGATGAAAGATTATAGCCAATTAACTATTTTAGTTATAGCCAAGATATCCTTAATCATATCTCACAAAAAGTACAAAATTCCTCTTAATATAATTACCACATCATATTTCAAACTTTGATCTTTGAAGTGTAAATCATGGTAGGTTCTTATGCTAGTGATGAACATAATGGCATATGGTAGGACAAAGTGTCCTCACTTTGTCTTGTTACATTCTTCTAAATGTACCAAACCTTTTATTCAAACTTGGTGAATAATAGTAGTACATAATGGTCCAATGCAAGTAAAATACTTTCAAAATATCACGAGTAAATTTTAATCATTCAAACAAAGTCTAATAAAAAAATAAGATTATAAACTAGTATGTCTTTGTAAGTTAACATATGTGATATGTGGATACCATATTATTATTCAACATTTTATATTAACTTTAGCAAAAGAATTACCACTGTTTGGATCGTCTAAATATTGATTTAGTTCATTACCGGTTTAGAGAAAAACATCTCTGGTCATAAATGTATTCATTTTAAAAGAAATGTCTTTAATGATTTTTCAACACGTTTTAATTTTAAATTGTCAGAAACCGATAAGTTTTTTTTGCAATAATTGGTAAAAAAAAAAAAAAAAAAAAAAAAAAAAAAAAAAAAAAAACCTAGATAAATTATAAAGTAGTTTTAATATTTGGGTGATTTTATTAAAAGTTTTTAATATCTTATCTTACTATCTTATAATGGAAGAAGACCGTTTTCTCAATTAAATATGTTAAAATTAAGCAATACAAGTATTCATGCAATGTTTACAATCTATTGATGCATAAGTAATATATATTTTTAAAACACTCATGTAATGATAAATACAAGTATTAAAATACATAGTAAAAGTCATGCAAATTGCTAATTAATGATATTTTTAAAACCTCTTTTCAATGAAAAAATAAAATTAAAAAAACACATTGTACAAACCAAACAAGCTACTAAGCACATAAAACGAACAAACAAGATAATACAAACTAAGCAAAGTTTTATCAAACTTTTGTCATTGCTTATAGTGCATGATAATTACACTTGGTTTAGATATTATCCACAAAAATTGTTCCAACTTTAAGCCTAATAATTACACTTGGTTTGCTAGTTTAGATATTATCCACAAAAATTGTTCCAACTTTAAGCATAATAATTACACTTGGTTTGCTAAAATAGTCGAATTTTATGAAATGGAGATTTGGTTTCATTTTATACTATACTCCGTAATTATAACTATTGAGGAATTGAATTTCGCTGAACATAGAAGTTCAATTTCAGCAGTAAAATAAGCCGAAATGGAACTTCAACTGAATATCAATATGTTGACATTTATCTAAAACAAATCACCATCCAGTTAATGTTAATTCACTATCAGATTAGTAAGGAAAACTAATAAATAGACCCCTTATGTTGTATAGTATCAATTCATGTCATATTATATTGCATAATATAATATTACGATTGGTTTGTGAAATTAAGAGTTATCATGAAAAGTCTCTCATATTGTATTTATTGCTGAAAAAAGACAATCAATTTAAGACAGAAAAACAAAAAAAGTAGTGACAATCAATATAAGACACATAAAACAAAAAAGAAAGCTATAGATAAAAGACAATAATTCTTAATTTCACATTAATGATTAATTGTAGGGAGATGATTTGCACATATTTGGATTTGATTCGCACACTCCAATGTACAATTGGTTAAAGCAGGATTTATAAATTGTACAACTGTCTAATGCACAATTTGGAGTGTGTCAATCAAAAAGTGGAGTGTGCAAATCATTTCCCTTAATTGTATCATGTGAACATTGTTGTGTAAAATGAATATTGTAATGAATGTTTACATATGATGATGATGTGAATATAAATTTATATAAAAAAGATTTATCACTCTCTCCAAATCGGGAGGAAAGCGTGACCTCGTGCAACTTTTTTTTCTTCTTTTTTTTTGTGCCAACCGACCCTTTTTTTAAAGACCAGGCAACGAACACCTGTTTCGTTGAACTTTTAACCAAAAGTTAAGATTAAACGTATGATTTATTTCTTAGCCCCGGTCAAAATATAATTTTAGACTGAGAATATATTAACTATAATTTGTTTTAGTCAACTCTTTACAATTTTGTGCTATAATTTATGGGTCGCTGAGTCTTTTTGTGTGCCCCTGAGTCATTTTTGTATTATTATTATTTTTTTTGTTCAATTTTAATGAAAGATTATAGCCAATTAATTATTTTAGTTATAGCCAACATATCCCTAATCATATCTCAAATCTCACAAAAAGTACAAAATTCCTCTTAATATAATTACCACATCATATTTCAAACTTTGATCTTTGAAGTGTAAATCATGGTAGGTTCTTATGCTAGTGATGAACATAATGGCATATGGTAGGACAAAGTGTCCTCACTTTGTCTTGTTACATTCTTCTAAATGTACCAAACCTTTTATTCAAACTTGGTGAATAATAGTAGTACATAATGGTCCAATGCAAGTAAAATACTTTCAAAATATCACGAGTAAATTTTAATCATTCAAACAAAGTCTAATAAAAGATCTATCTTTTAAAGGGACCACATACCTAATACTTTTGGTTCAGTTTGGTACACAAAAGTTGTTTTTTTGCATGTGATGAGGTTAATATTACATGATACAATTTCGAGGGTCCTATGCATTTGCTGGTCAAGCAGTTCACCAACTGGACCCACTGTGCAAAAAACAGATTGTGGCCTCTTCTTGGTCAAAAGTCTACTAAGAAAATGAAATGTTTGGGTGTGGTGTGTTAATTTAGGTGTTTAGGATTATGATTTTTTCGGTTCCTTGGAACATGATATGTCATGTTCAGAATAAAATGTTTTGGATTTGGTTAACTTGTGTTAGACTAAATGGTCTAAAATTCACGTTTTTGGTTCGTCTTGGATCAAAACGAATCATTATTTTGGTTTTTAGTTACCGTCCTAAGAATCACTTATAGGGCAACAAATTTTTTTGACAATCTGAAACACTTAAGATTGGCCCATACCAAATCTATTCACATGTGAATCATGAACTGAAAACCGATGGTTTCGTCCCAATTAGGTTGCTTTGAACCAATCCGACCAAATAAACACGACAAGACAGTCTCACCATATTGAAACCTATAGTTTTAAACAAGCCATTGGCATTATTAGTTTTGAGTGGTATCAATTTTCCTTGAAGAGAGCTGGCTTGGTTCCCGTTCTGTAGTAAACCAAATGGTTTGATACCATGGTTTGATTAAAAAAATGAAATGAGTTATGAGCCTGCAAATTACATTCATACCATAAGGGCATCCACTATGCTAGGTTTATGAAAAGTCTAAGAAACATGAAAATGTTTATTTTTATTTCAACCATAGTGGACACTAATTTCATGTATATGTGGCATGAAGAGATCCTAATTCTTGAACCTCTTCGTAAATTCATTATTTTTAATGCATTTGTTAAAAAAGACATTTTATGAACTTGCAAAGGTTTATACTATAGTGAATGTAGGTTTATAAAATTAAAAGTCTAAAATTTATTGATGTATTAATGTATAAACCTTTGTAAAAGGTTTATTATAGTGGATGCTCTAATGGCCTTAACTGGATGATCAAAAAGTTCTCAAAGTCTAAGCAACCCAATAAAGCTAAAAACCAATAAAGTGAGTTTGGTATTCATAAGATACAAGCAACAAGAGCTGCTACAAGTTTTTTACTATGTAAACAATTAAAACATCAAGGAGTAAAGAAACACCAATTGCACAAAGACAAAAACCAAAAGCAAGTTTTAGAGACTACAATGTAAGGTGCGATAACTTCTCCTTTGTAAGATTTACTCTATCCACGCTTTCATTATAGTCTCTCTCCCACTTCTCTATATTCGCTTGAGCCTCAGCCACACCAACTTTTGTATTTTTCCATTTTAACTCGGCTTCGCAATAGAGCTTGTCAGACTGAACTTTTTCAGCCAGTGTAATAGCCACTTCGCCTTCACATTTTACCTTTTCTTCCCCCACGATCTTTAATTCTTCCTTCAGACGATCAAAATGGGCTATAATATCATCACAACGATGTTGGACATCTTTGTACTTGCTGTCAACATATGTCTTCTTTTCTTTACATATAGAGACCTCAGAGATACTTTTATCATGCAAGGCTTTTTTTTTTCTCAAAAGCCTTGACTGGTTTTTGTTGTTCAAGAATTTCTTTGTGCATTTGGCAACGTATAAGAGAGGAAACCACTTCATCCAATGGTTTGTAGGGAACATCAATAGCATCAAAAAGTGAGGATGCATCAAACCATAAACGAGACATCACACTAGAGTCTTGAGCCTCTTTGATCTTGGAGATTAATCTTGAAACTATCACATCGTTCGTAATAAATCCACCCGATGTTGATGGGGGTTCGGGTTCAGATACAATGGGGCGTTCATCAACAGTTTCGTTATTCGATGAGTGGTTTTCCTTCAATTCTGCAACTTTCGGTATCCTCGGTGATCTTTTTCTTTTAGGATGCTCTCCGAAGATACTTTCACTCTCCTGTCCTGCGGCAGCTATACCAGAAAGAGGTAAAAAGAAGTGAAACTGGTTCATGCCAATAACTTTCTTTCAGTTTATTTATCTGGATCACATATTTCAAAAGTTTACAACAACAAAATAACCCGACACGAAATGAACGGCTTGGGACTAGAGTGGACTCTATAGATGCAAAAGTGTGATACATACATCAAATAAATAACAATTTCATTAGAGAACATAAAGGTCAGATGATTAAAACATTTTTAAGACTTAAAAGTATTGATATGACAAATTTGATTATTTTACCATAAAATACAAAATACGCTGCTACGACAATAGAATAAAAACGTTACTATACTCAATTCTTAGATACTCTGACAATAGCTATTTTTCTTGTCTCAAATTGACTCCCTAACTTACTTTTTTGCTCAATGTTACCTCTTTTGCTCACAACTTCTAGCAACAATGTCTATCATTTATCGTCTTCAAATATCTTTTTAACGACTCTCGATCATAATCACTCCTAAGAGACTATTTAACATGGTAAAAGATTCAATTAAGCTTCACAAGAAAACATGGTTAAGATCATTCAAGATGATAAATACTATCAATCTATTCAACTATGCAATAAGTAAATCGGAAAATAAATAATATACCATTTCTGGTCCTTTTCTTGGTCATTAGTTGTTTCTTAGGCTGCCGCGGACGGAGATCATAAAGATCAGTTGCGCCTCCCTCCATAGACTTGTGTGTGTGTGTAAAGATTAGATTGAGCAAGAGATTGGGTACCTAAGTGAAATGTGAAAGTATGCAGGTTGGAACTTTAATTTATAGCAAAAAGATGGAGAAACGTGGACCAATGAGCGTTTAGCAAGGGAAATATCACATAATATTACACTAATACAATGCTAAAAATTTGAAATCTTTTAATGCTCATAAATTTCATATAATGAACAAAAAACCATAATCGGCAATAAAAACTAATCGTACGGTCTACAGTAAGCTACCTCTTTATCATGGCTAAAGGATATAAAGTATTTTCATGTATTTCCAATCTTGATCGTTAATTTATTAGAACCCATCCAATTGTTAATCCTGATCGTTAACTTATTAGGCGTCTATCTAATGAGCTTACTGTTCACTGCTTTATTGTAATAACCCACTATTATTTCAAACCTACATGAAAAGCGTGTTATGCAGTAAAAAAAAGTACAGTTAGGACTCCATTGAAGTGTCTCTAAAGTCGGGAGTATATAAAAAGGAATAGAGAAGAAACACATTACATGTAGCATGATTTGCTCTTTTGCAAATGAGAGATGAAGCACACAATCACTGATGAGAAGTTGGCAGATGAGAAAAAAAGGTAGACATCATCACGAAAACCTTTTTCAGCTCGTGCAGGGCATCATGGACTGGTGTCAACTTGAGTCATTGTTTCTACCACATAGAAGAAAGTGGACGTCATCTAGCCCTGTTGGTTTGTGACTTTTTGTATCAAAAGCAGGACCCGATTATGTGAGTCGATAGCTTCCTTGTAGCACCAGTGATGAATAACATATGAAATTACTTTGTAAATGGTAGGCAATCAGCATCAATCGAATCCAACAATGTGAATGGTTTGATGATACTTTAATCATTCTTTTTTTGCATCTGAGCCTCTATGATCTCAATATCAGTAGGAATGATGCTTTCTTTAGTACCTTGAGATATTGGTCTCAGTTGTTGAAGTGGTCAAATGTTGACGGACAGCTAACTCTAGAAAATATGGAGTCAACGTGACTAGTTTAATCATGCCGATGAAATATTTTTGGCATTTTACCCGGGATGTCACAAGTGTTGTGGTCGATACAGCTTGCTACAAATGTGCATTTTCACACAAAAAATGGAAGTTCCGCGTGAACTTCATCATTACATTTCGAAATTCATACTAAATGTAAAAGAGGAATGCCATGGAGAAGTTCTGTTTAGGCAAAAATGTGCAGATTGACGGAAGGTTCCATCATAAACAAAACTGAACGACATACTACCAACTATAAAGCTGGAATTTCCTTCATTAAATGACGAAACAACTCCTATAGACTCCATGTTCCCCAAACTCAAGCGCCCGATCAAGATCAGAATCAACCAAAAGTTCAAAACCGGTGTGAGAATTTGAGTATTTGAGTTAATAACTCAAGTACTTGGAACCCATCAAGATCAGAATCAATCAAAACAGGAGAGTGAAAGTACGTACGGAAAGCATTCTAAAGGAGAAAGATCACCGAGGATACCTGGTTATAATAAATGGAAAGTTGCACAATTGCGAGAAAACCACTCATCTAATGACGAAACTTTTGATGAACACCCCATCGTATCAGAACCCGAGACCCCATCAACATCAAGTGGATTTATTACAAACGATGTGACAGTTTCAATATTAATCTCCAAGATCAAAGACGCTCAAGACTCTAGTGTGATGTGTCGTTTAGCGTCTAATGCATACAGAATTTTGATGCTATTGGCTTGACTACAAACCATTGGATGAAGTGGTTTCCTCTCTTATCCGTCAGTAATTTAACAAAGAACTTTTTGAACAAAAACCACCTAAGGCTTTTGAGACAAAAGCCTTGCACGATGAAAGTATCTCTGAAGTCTCTAAATATAAAGAAAAGAAGTCTCGTGTTGACAGCAGGGACAACGATGTCCAACATCGTTGAGATGCCATTATAGCTAGTCTTGATCGTCTAAAGGGAGAACTAAAGAATGTGGAGGAGGGGAAGGTGAAATGTGAAGGCGAAAGGGCTATTACACGGGCTGAAAAAGTTCAGACTGATAAGCTCTATTGTGAAGCCAAGTTAAAGCGGAAAAATGCAGAAGTTGGCGTGCTTGAGGCTCAAGCGAGTATAGAGGAGTGGGAGAGGCTCTATAATGAAATCGTGGATAGAGTAAATCTTATGAAGGATAAATAATCTCACCTTACAATGTAGTCTCTTAATCTTCCTTGATGTTTTACTTGTTTACACTGTGAAAAACTTATAGCAGCTCTTGTTAAGTTGCTTTCATCCTTGCACAATGTTGAAATCCTAAAAACATTAAAGATCTTTCAGGAATGACAATGCTGAACCTCTCAATTAAAAAAATAAATAAATAAATAGACCACACAAATTTTACAGAAAATTACGGCAAGAGACCAAAATTGAGGGTATGCACGTTCTAAACCTATTTTGGGTGCTTTCGAATTTGGACGTTTTGCCCACATAAGAGCTTGTGACATCGCTCCATGGCCCGCGGGTTCCTCGCAAGTTCTTACGCGGTCCAAAAGTCCAATTTTATAAGCCCCCCAAAATTGGTCTAGAATGTGCAAGGGCCCTCTAGTTTGGTCTCTTGCTGTAATTTTCTGAATTCTTTATTAGTTTGGTATAAATTACTGAAAACTTAATAAAAAACAAAACCTCAAGATTTTATAGAACTCATAAATGTCAATTCATAATCATAGTTTACAATACATAATTTCTAATCAGATATCCAAATCAAGCTAACTGTATTGCAAATTTGAGGGTTCTCAACAATAAAATATTGGACAATTAAGGATCCAAATAGCAAAAGAATAAGATTCAAATAATCAAGGAAGTTTTTGTGCTTATGAACCTTTTTTTTTCCAACACCATAATAGAAGTCAAAAAATTATGCTCAAATAATTTTTCTGCAATTTACTTATTATAGCACATCCAAACACTCCAGTATTAAAAATACTTCCCAAGTGCCATTTAAACTAACTCACTTGCCAAATTGTAGTGCATAATGAATGTTCATAACACATAAAACGAATAACTTTGGTGAACAGGCGTACCATATGTCTATGATCAAGCAAACATCACAACCTCCAGCTGTTATTGTACAGATTTGCTTTGTCATTTAGTGGACATGTAATTCTGGGGGGTGCCACTTTCACATTGTGAACAGGAGAGGCAAGTGTATACGACGTTGTTTGAGGATGATAACAACCCTTTGTGTTGAGCATTTGTTTTGATATTCTTGATCGGAATAGTACAATACTACAGTTGTAGCCAGTCTGTAATATAGATTCATATCTGCACAAGAATTGAATGGTCATCAGGTCCCTTATGTAATTTCGCATGATAACACTAAGTGCTTTGAATTTCAAGCATATTAGGTAATTTTTCTAAACCAAAAGCTACATGTCTTTATAAGAGCTACTTCTAGTGGCATTTTTTTGGATACTTATTTTTTTCGATGTAAAATTATCAAGCTCTTACATTAAAACAGAGCTTCTTTTTCAATGGGACCTCAGTTTTTCAAATACAATAACTTAAGCTTGCCAAATTGTAGAATAGGTTTCGAAACACCTAATTATGCATGCAAAATCACCATAAAAAACACCATACTATGAACTTTTTTGCACATATAGTTTTCCAAAAATAGTACTCCGTATGTAACAAGTAAAAAAACCTTTAGCCAACTAATACTAGTAGTGACATTAACCATCATAGTATCAGCTATATATAGCATACATCTGCATTAGTGTCTGTGTGCTGATGACAGATTGCTAATGCAACTATGAATGAGAGAATGCCTTTAACAAGTAAACAAGGATACGTCAATTAGTATCCCAAACGCCTCCGAAAAAGCGACAAAATGATTACCACAGAAGGCACCTAATGACTATACCAGCATCACGACTAGTCCAAAACCGCAAAGTTTTATAAGTTACCCAACTTTCAGGAAAACTTAACATTAGTTTGTTTCTGGAGTATCTTTTAAAGACTTGAAGCTTCTCTTATCGTAACTAACTTTTAAAGCCCAAGCATTACAAATGGCCCTTTCTTGCACAATTTTTTTACACCCGTCATTCTATTAATTCTTTTTTAAAGGAAAACGATGGCAAGTTAATAACTTATACCAAAAATGATGATCGCCCGTATCTATAAGAAACAGCTTAAAAACAATGATTTTACCATAACATAAGCCATGCTAACCACCGCCCACGGGGCCTAGAGACGTCTTAGGTTAAAACCTCACTAGGTGAATATCTTGGGGGTAGCTAGTAAAATTGTCGAAAACAGTCACGAGATACCCCGATTAGACCGAGTACATCTAACTCAAAGACTCGCCCTAACCAAGAAACCTGAACATGTAAAACCTCACCCCTTTTTTTATGGTAAGCACCAACATTATGTGAAAGAAAAAGGTTCACACACAAAGTAAAACATAGAGACTCATAAGGTTCATATAAGTAAACAAACCAATATTAAGGTTCCGAAGCCACGGTTAGGCCAAGTACATCTCACTCAAAGACTCGAACTCCCAAGAAACCTGAACAGGGAAAACCTCAAAAGCTTTTTTTTTTTTTTTTTTTTTTTTTTTTTTTTTTTTTTTTTTTGTGTGTGTGTGCCTTAGAACAACATTATGTGAAAAAAAATATCACACAAAAATCATAGAATAACATCAAGATTCATTATTAAAAAAAAAAAAAAAAAAAAAAAAAAAAAAAAAAAAAAAAAAAAAAAAAATCTTAACCAAAGTTCTAGTTTGCGAATCAAGTATCTTTATTGGAAAATGTGAATGCTAAAACAGGATGTAACAAAATACGTAGTGAAATTTAAACTTTTATCAAAAGAATTGAAAAGGGTTTTTACTTTTTACTCGCCGGAGCACAAGTTCTGGTGACTGGAATCCGGTGGAGCATAGTATGTGTGCAACCGGTTACTGTTTGGGGGTATTTGTTTGCATACTAGGAAATTCTTCTGCCCAAGAGGGTTTATGTATTAATTTTAGAGGTGGCCATCGAAATGAGAGAGCGAAAATTTATGTGAATCACCGCAAAAAAGATGGATAGTACTCAATGGTGGATCATGTTGAAACTAATATTTATAAATGTCGCTAATTGACTACAATTCTATGCTATAAATGTGGGTCCCTGAATCTTATCCGGTGAGTCACCGAGTCATTTTATATGTATTTTGTATGAGTATTGTAGCCAATTGGGTACAATAATTGTAACCAAGATATCCCCTTTATATAATACATAGGAAACATAGGTACTTAAATAGTTTTAAGAAAATATTTACGTATGTAACCCTTTATGTAGCTCATGTGTGTGTGACCAGGGGTGGCAATTCGGGTCGGGTTCGGGTTGGCAGGTTCGGGTTGTCAGGTTGGCGGGTCAGAAAACTCCAACCCAAACCTGACCCATTTAAATCATCGGGTCAACTATATCAACCCTAACCTGTTTACACATAACCCGAACTTAACCCATTTAACCCGTGTATAAACTTGGGTTGGCGGGTTAAATATGTGACATGGGTTGAATAGGTTAAACGGGTTTCGGGTTGACCCATTTAACCCGTTTTTTATATAAAATTGCCACATTACACGGGTTAAACAAGTTAAACGGGTTTGCGGGTCGACCCACTTAACCCATTTAACCTGTATAATAAAATATAAATATTTTTTAATTTAAGAAAAAAATCTTAAACGGGTTGGCGGTTCGACCCACTTATTTTATCCCCAACCGAACCTGACCTGTTTGCTAAACGGGTCAGATGGGTCGACCCAAACCTGACATGATATCTATTTAACTCAACCCGAAGTCCCGAACCTGTTAATTTTCGTGTCGGTTTCAGGTCGGGTTTCGTGTCAGGTCAGAAATTGCCACCCCTATGTGTGACAGGTAATATGAAAGTTCCTATACAATCTGGTGGTACAAAATGTGAAATTTGGTTTTACTATCTTGAGATATTCATCAAAGTCTTCACTATTGTTCAAACAAGTATGGCGGCGGCCGCCCGCGTTGCGGCCTGACGGGTTTTTTTGACGTTGTATTTGTTTTCTGAGGTTTTTTTATCAAAGGTATTTTAAAACTTTTATCATTCAGTCATTTACCAAACTTTGTTCAACTTTTACGTTTTGGACTAACCAATTAAAAATGAGCCAGTAGTTTGGTTATTACTCTAATAACAAAGTGTAAATTTTCTTAAAACTTGCCTGGTAAGTATACGAAGGAACACCGCATTGCTATGCAGATTGTTGACAATGATGTCCACGAACCGAGTTACCTGTAACGGAACATACACACCAACATATTAAATCAAAGGGCAAATTACTTAAAAATGTATTTAACTTGCCACTTTTTCCCATTGTGTGTAGCTTTCTTTTTTTTCTTCCCAATGTATTTACTGAACTTGCTAATTTCGTCCATTGTGTGTAGCAAGTTACTTGTTTCACCTGTTAATCCGACGTGTAACAGGTTACATGCCATATCACCACCATTATTTAATTTTTTCCTTTATTTTTATTTCCCCAATTTATATACCCACTTGCCCCCACCCCACTAACCCTAATTCATTTTCTTCTTCCTCACTTTTTTCATAACCACCATCCATTACCAGATCCACTCGAACCCCATGGCCTCATCTTCTTCCTTCACTTCCAGATCCACTCGAAGGAACATTGAGTACTACCAAGCTGCTACACATTGCGAATGTAAAGACCCATTACCAGTTGAAGAACAAGTCTCTTGGACCATAACAAATCCCGGTAGACGATTCAAAGCATGTCCAATTTATGTAAGAATTTTTTTGTATAATTTATATTATATGGTCAAGGTTCTATAAAATGATTAATCTGTGATTGTAATGGTAGGACAAGTACCAGAAATGCAAGTTTTATGGATTCACAGATCCAGAGCTTCCAAGTGATTATTACAAATTTTTGTTGTTCAAGGAACATAATGACAAGATGAAATACAAGAACATGGGGAAGAAATCAAATTCTCATGAAGTTGTTGTTTCACAAGGTGACATGATGAAAATGATGGAGGATTTGACTTTTATCAAGTCAAAAATGCAAGTTCATGACAAAGTCTTGGTTCTCAGTTTCATTGTTGTGTTCATTGCTTGTGTTTTAGCAATAATGTATTAGGTTTGTAGTAATGAAGTTAATGTATTAGGTTTTTAGTAATGAAGTTAATGTATTAGGTTTGTAATCATGCTTGTTAACTAGTTTTGTAAACATTTTCAATGTTAATGTAAGGCATGTTTACAACTTAAATTATTGTTTTTAGTTTGGTTGCTACAAAATACATTCATCCAGTAACATATGAAGTTGAAAAGATCAAAAGGATCCATAATATAGATTTACAAAAGGATTGCTTAAAGTTTACAGTCACATATGACTGTTTACAGGATCCTACAAAGCTATTTTTCAAGTGCACAACACTTAAATACAAAAGAAGTGCACTGCATAGTTTAGCATACATCTTCACATANAAATTGGTCTAGAATGTGCAAGGGCCCTCTAGTTTGGTCTCTTGCTGTAATTTTCTGAATTCTTTATTAGTTTGGTATAAATTACTGTAAACTTAATAAAAAACAAAACCTCAAGATTTTATAGAACTCATAAATGTCAATTCATAATCATAGTTTACAATACATAATTTCTAATCAGATATCCAAATCAAGCTAACTGTATTGCAAATTTGAGGGTTCTCAACAATAAAATATTGGACAATTAAGGATCCAAATAGCAAAAGAATAAGATTCAAATAATCAAGGAAGTTTTTGTGCTTATGAACCTTTTTTTTTCCAACACCATAATAGAAGTCAAAAAATTATGCTCAAATAATTTTTCTGCAATTTACTTATTATAGCACATCCAAACACTCCAGTATTAAAAATACTTCCCAAGTGCCATTTAAACTAACTCACTTGCCAAATTGTAGTGCATAATGAATGTTCATAACACATAAAACGAATAACTTTGGTGAACAGGCGTACCATATGTCTATGATCAAGCAAACATCACAACCTCCAGCTGTTATTGTTCAGATTTGCTTTGTCATTTAGTGGACTTGTAATTCTGGGGGGTGCCACTTTCACATTGTGAACAGGAGAGGCAAGTGTATACGACGTTGTTTGAGGATGATAACAACCCTTTGTGTTGAGCATTTGTTTTGATATTCTTGATCGGAATAGTACAATACTACAGTTGTAGCCAGTCTGTAATATAGATTCATATCTGCACAAGAATTGAATGGTCATCAGGTCCCTTATGTAATTTCGCATGATAACACTAAGTGCTTTGAATTTCAAGCATATTAGGTAATTTTTCTAAACCAAAAGCTACATGTCTTTATAAGAGCTACTTCTAGTGGCATTTTTTTGGATACTTACTTTTTTCGATGTAAAATTATCAAGCTCTTACATTAAAACAGAGCTTCTTTTTCAATGGGACCTCAGTTTTTCAAATACAATAACTTAAGCTTGCCAAATTGTAGAATAGGTTTCGAAACACCTAATTATGCATGCAAAATCACCATAAAAAACACCATACTATGAACTTTTTTGCACATATAGTTTTCCAAAAATAGTACTCCGTATGTAACAAGTAAAAAAACCTTTAGCCAACTAATACTAGTAGTGACATTAACCATCATAGTATCAGCTATATATAGCATACATCTGCATTAGTGTCTGTGTGCTGATGACAGATTGCTAATGCAACTATGAATGAGAGAATGCCTTTAACAAGTAAACAAGGATACGTCAATTAGTATCCCAAAGGCCTCCGAAAAAGCGACAAAATGATTACCACAGAAGGCACCTAATGACTATACCAGCATCACGACTAGTCCAAAACCGCAAAGTTTTATAAGTTACCCAACTTTCAGGAAAACTTAACATTAGTTTGTTTCTGGAGTACTGTATTAAAGACTTGAAGCTTCTATTATCGTAACTAACTTTTAAAGCCCAAGCATTACAAATGGCCCTTTTTTGCACAATTTTTTTACACCTGTCATTCTATTAATTCTTTTTTAACGGAAAACGATGGCAAGTTAATAACTTATACCAAAAATGACGATCGCCCGTATCTATAAGAAACAGCTTAAAAACAATGATTTTACCATAACATAAGCCATGCTAACCACCGCCCACAGGGCCTAGAGACATCTTAGGTTAAAACCTCACTAGGTGAATATCTTGGGGGTAGCTAGTAAAATTGTCGAAAACAGTCACGAGATACCCCGGTTAGACCGAGTACATCTAACTCAAAGACCTCACCCCTTTTTTTATGGTAAGCACCAACATTATGTGAAAGAAAAAGGTTCACACACAAAGTAAAACATAGAGACTCATAAGGTTCATATAAGTAAACAAACCAATGTTAAGGTTCGGAAGCCACGGTTAGGCCGAGTACATCTGAGTCAAAGACTCGCACTCCCAGAACAGGGAAAACCTCATTATGCGCTTAGAACCAACATTATGTGAAAAAAAAATATAACACAAAAATCATAGAATAACATCAAGATTATTAAAAAAAAAAAAAAAAAAAAAAAAAAAANTGGGGGTATTTGTTTGCATACTAGGAAATTCTTCTGCCCAAGAGGGTTTATGTATTAATTTTAGAGGTGGCCATCGAAATGAGAGAGCCAAAATTTATGTGAATCACCGCAAAAAAGATGGATAGTACTTCAATCATGGTGGATCATGTTGAAACTAATACTATTTCACAAGATTTATATAAGTGAATATCTTACCTTTGCATTTTGTTGTAGCTAATTGACTACAATTCTATGCTATAAATGTGGGTCCTGAGTCTTTCTGTGGTCCCTGAATCCTATCCTGTGAGTCACTGAGTCATTTTGTATGTATTTTTTATGAGTATTGTAGCCAATTGGCTACAGTAATTGTAGCCAAGATATATCCTTTATATAATACATAGGGAACATAGGTACTTAAATAGTTTTAAGAAAATATTTACATATGTAACCCTTTATGTAGCTCATGTGTGTGTGACCAAGGGTGGCAATTCGGGTCGGGTTCGGGTTGGCGGGTTCGGGTTGTCAGGTTGGCGGGTCAGAAAACTCCATCCCAAACCTGACCCATTTAAATCATCGGGTCAACTATGTCAACTCTAACCTGTTTACACATAACCCGAACTTAACCCATTTAACCCGTGTATAAACTTGGGTTGGCGGGTTAAATAGGTGACATGGGTTGAATAGGTTAAACGGGTTTCGGGTTGACCCATTTAACCCGTTTTTTATATAAAATTGCCACATTACACGGGTTAAACAGGTTAAACAGGTTTGCGGGTCGACCCACTTAACCCATTTAACATGTATAATAAAATATAAATATTTTTTAATTTAAGAAAAAAATCTTAAACGGGTTGGCGGGTCGACCCACTTATTTTATCCCCAACCCGAACCTGACCTGTTTGCTAAACGGGTCAGATGGGTCGACCCAAACCTGACCCGATATCTATTTAACTCAACCCGAAGTCCCGAACCTGTTAATTTTCGTGTCGGTTTCAGGTCGGGTTTCGTGTCATGTCAGAAATTGCCACCCCTATGTGTGACAGGTAATATGAAAGTTCCTATACAATCTGGTGGTACAAAATGTGAAATTTGGTATTACTATCTTGAGATATTCATCAAAGTCTTCACTATTGTTCAAACAAGTATGGCGGCGGCCACCCGCGTTGCGGCCTGGCAGGTTTTTTTGACGTTGTATTTGTTTTCTGAGGTTTTTTTATCAAAGGTATTTTAAAACTTTTATCATTCAATCATTTACCATACTTTGTTCAACTTTTACGTTTTGGACTAACCAATTAAAAATGAGCCAGTAGTTTGGTTATTACTCTAATAACAAAGTGTAAATTTTCTTAAAACTTGCCTGTAAGTATACGAAGGAACACCGCATTGCTATGCAGATTGTTGACAATGATGTCCACGAATCGAGTTACCTGTAACGGAACATACACACCAACATATTAAATCAAATGGTAGTTAAAAAAATAAATGTAATTAGAAACATCGACGAAGCAGCCAATTGGTAACCGTTATTATTGATAATGAAAACTATTGATACTCACATGTAAATGATATGTTTACTGCAGCATTAATCATGTATCACCAGCTGCAGGACATGGACACATTTACAACAGAATTAGAACGTATTGAAGACATTGAATCGAAACATCATAAATAGATTTTTGGGACAAAACTGAAATGCAAATACCACTTTATCAATATATGAGCAGTCAACAATCTAAAATCTATAAGGAATTCATAAAATCACTAACCTGATACACAGAATCTGAGCAATACATGTTTTGTTTAATATGGTGCAACCATAAATTAGTTACGGTTGCCCCGGCAAGATGCCAACTACGCATAGTAAACAGAGTTGCCATCATGTCCGTGAAGTTAAAAAATTAGGCTCAGATCGGAATATACATATATATCCAAAGCCGACAAACCACAGTGGCTGCAAGCTACAGGTTGCCTTGCCAAGGTACCGGTTTCTGGAAGCAACATGTTTCAGTTATACAACTGCAACCATCCATCATCATCGCCACATCGATTCAATAGGAAAATCACAACATTAGCACCAGCGTTAGTGGTTGTATGTGTCGCGAATCTTCCAGCACTCTCACGCACCATCCTTTTTACTAATGAACCAAACTAGGCAAAAAGAAAACGGGATTGGGCAAAAAACAGGCCTAGAGGCAAAACAGGCCTGCGAATTTTGGGCTGCAACAACCCACATGTTTTTGGCGGGAAAATAGCAGTGTAAAACGACGTAGTATCCTAAGGGATTTAATATATACTTATAATCAGTATCAGGCATATGAAACTAAAGCAAAGCCAACCACTATTGGCCAGTGGTGGCTGCATTGGCACTGATGGTGTGACTGCGCAGCCAACAGACCGGCTTCGGTAGGGTACGGACGATAAACATACAATTAACATCATCGGCTATGAAAAGGAAAAACCTAAGCTTTTAACCCTTTTTGTTGGTGACAACATGTGCATGCATTCACATAATATTACCGCGTATGAAGGCAACCCAAAAATTAAAAAACATGTGGCAGATTAGTTCATGCTCTGTCTACATATGTGGAGGTTGCTGACGCGAGCAGTTGTCGCAGTCAACCATCCTTCCACTATCCGCAACAAAAGTACATAGTTGAAGGATCGTAATAACCAACTAAAACTCGGGTCATAGCATTTATGAAGTCAGTAAATATGCTGCATGCATTTGGTTGCATTACTATAGACACGTGCCAATATACATTCATTCTCAAGGTCTTAGCAATTTCAGTGACGAACAACAGCAAACGGCCAAAACAGGGTGACCGTCTTACCAATCTGAAAATGTACCTAATTTCTGAGATTCCAACGGCTTATGTATAATAGGGATCTGCCCAACAATCAAATAAAGAGGATCTGCCCAACATGGCTGCAAACTTTATAAGCTGCCCTGCCAAGATGACGACAAACTTTAGAAGTTGCCGTGCCAAGATGGCTGCAAACTTTAAAAGTTGCCCCGCCAAGATACTAAGGATCTTAACTTTGGTCAAATCCTCTCTAAAATTCTATCATCACAGCCTTTTTACTACCCTATTATAAGTCGTGCAACGGATATCTGCACTCATAAAAAATGATTCAAACATTACAACCATACAGGCAATTTCAAATACTGATGACCATAGGTCTATAAATATATAAAAGAAAAACTGAAGAATTACAAAACGCAAATGAATTGTAACCCTAAATCTAAGCAGTTAGGAAAACTTACCACAAACGCAATCTTCTCAAGAAATTCATCAAACACATCATAGGCACGAAACAAACCAAAAGTTTTTGACTAAATTCTGTCAAGCCTTCAGTCTAGAGCACAAACACAATGAAACCCTAAGCTTGATTTAGAATAAAATCAAAAGTTTAACCAAATAAGAAAACAATACCCGATCAACGAAGACGGGAGAACATCACAACATCACCACCAGCGCCGTTCTGATACGCTGTCCTTTTTACTGATGAACCGGATTGGCCAAAGGAAAAAATGGGATTGACCAAAATCACAGTATTAGCAACGGCGGTAGAAGTTGTATGTCTCGCGAATGTTCCAGCAGTCTCATGCACCATCCTAAATATCCTTTTTAGTAATGAACCGGACTGGGCAAAAAGAAAACGAGATTGGGCAAAAAAAAACAGGCCAAGAGGCAAAACACGCCTGCGAATTTTGGGCTACAGCAGCCCACATGTTTTTGGCGGGAAAATAGCAGTGTAAAACGACGTAGTTCCTGATGGGGATTAATATATATTGTTAATATCTTTTCTTTTGCCATGCTCGGTATAATATGATGAAAAAAAAGTAAATATATCAAACATACCATCTCATGTCTCACCAATTTTTAAAAGCCTAAACAAGGGTATCGGGACGCACTGTTTTACACTCTCTTGAATAATTGTTATGTAAAATTAAGATAATAAAATATGTGAACAACTTAGCAATTTTCAACTCTATTTGATAGATCAAGTATAACACATTATTTGTCTATACTTCTAGTTCTTACCACTCAATCCACCTTTAGACCATCTTGTCAACCTACTCTTACATAACATACCATAAATACAATTACAACGTATCATTTTGCTATGAGCTAATTTATATCCACGGCCACGTAGCGACTACAAACTCTCAGAAAATTTAAATCTCCACATTGTAAAACAATAAATATTACTCTTGAAAATCAAAATACAAACTAATGAAAAACATTACCGTGCCATATTACCATGCCAATGTTTTAGTGGCATATCTATTTATTACTAACAAATATTCTACTAAATATTACCACGCCAATGTTTGACGAACATTAAAACATTATCGTGTATACTTTATTTAGTCGATGTTGTTTACGAAGTGTTAATGTTAATAAGTATTATAATACAAAAGTAGTATACTGAGTGTTTCAAATAAATGTATATAAGTAGAGCAGTTTATGAAATGTTAATGAGTAGTGTTAATGAGCACTGCTGTTTCAAAGAAATACAACCCCGTGTATCTTGCCATATCTTCATGACTTTGATGTGAGGATTTTTGATTTATTTAACGATATATAAAGGCCCATTTACCGCCCTACTTTTACACTATGCTTTGATGTGAGAGTTGTTGATGTATTTTGACAAAAATAAATAGCCCCATTCCCTGCTATTTTTTACACTATGCACGCAGTATGTCTATCTTGTGTAGTCATCATACTTCTAGCCGGTGTTCTAAAAGGCGCGTCAAGGCGCGTGGCGTGGCCTCGGCGCCACGAAATGGACCAAGGCGTAAGGTCTAGGCGTCGTGTGAAAAGGCGTGGAATAAGGCGCGAAAAGGCGTGCAAAGGCGCGCCTTTTTGGTAAGGAGTGACGCCATTTTTAGAAGCATTTAGGAGATTTATAGATTTGGGCTTGAATGTATTTGGGTTATTTCTTTCTTGGGCCTCGTAATTTCAAAACTTAATTCCTACTTGGGCCTGGCTATTTGGGATTTAGGTTTTAGTATTTGAAATTGTTCTTATAAAATGATATAAAATTATAAATACATAAATTTATAAATATTTTGTTGCCGCCTTAAGCACGCTTTAAGAAACGCCAAGACTTCGCAAAAGCGCGTAAGGCTTGAGGCGTGGCTGTGCCGCCACGCCACGGCTCACGCCTTTTAGAACATTGCTTCTAGCATCATCATAGGTGTAACGTATTATTTAAGAAGTACAACATCATTCAAGGAAAGTACTTGATACAGATATATCAACATGAATATATATTAGCAACCCCACAAAACAAAAAACAAAAGCATAATGATAAAAAAAAAAAAAAAAAAAAAAAAAAAAAAAAAAAAAAAAAACCATTACCAGGAAATACAGGCCATCTTTTCTTTTGTTGAATGAACCGTGCAAATCTAGCAAATCAACAAAAGGGAAAAGAACTAAACAACTAAAGATATCTAATATGATTATAAAAAGTTGTTTTACAAGTTATATCTACTTTACTTTTGTGTACTTCTTTTTCTCCACAGCATGCTGCAAGTGATCAAAGAGAATTCACAACAATGTCTTCAAACGTTGTACACAGTAAACGAAAGCCATGGCTGAAAGGATAAAAAGAGAAAATAGAGTGTCAACTGTCATCAAACTCTTTAACGACCGCCATATATCCTTGGATATTGACTGACCACATAACATAAAGGAAAAAACCAAAGAAAACAGTAAGTTATGACATTCATACCTATAGGGATGAGAGGGTGAGAGATGAGAGAAGTGATCTTCTGGGTTGTATGGAAAGAGGTCATAGAAATCATCAATCCTTGAAGTCACACCATCATGGCCGCATGACACTACAAAAGCCAAAGCACACGGATTATAACTCAAATACGTGTAAGAAAGACGTAAACAATAGCAAAATTACCACAAAAAGAGTCACTTACAATGATGTCTCGCTAAAAGATTGTCGGCAAAAAGCTCTTAAGCTTTGAAGAAAGAGAGGGGAGAAGATGGGTTTTAACACATGTGGAGTGGGTTATCAGTTTCATGTAGTTTTAACCATAAAGGGGGAATAGACGAATAGTGCCTTACTATTTGGAGTTTACGTGGCAATTTATTGTGAGGCCATAGTAAAATGAAGGGTTCCTCTTATAGCATAAAACAATTTTCTTTCCCTCAATCACACATGTCGCTATGTAATGTGCTTATGTGGCATTCAAAGAAGAGATTGCAATGTGCTTATGTGGCATTCAAACAAGAGATGAGCTCTCTTTAATAGGTAGATATGTAGGGATTTTAATGTTTAGACAAAAAATACACCTTTGGTCTCTAAACTTGTCTAAAAATATCGTCATGCCCTCTAAGTTTGCAAAATCGTCGTCATGCGTCCAAAAGTTAGGTTTTTGAGGCCAATTGCGTCCCTTGACCCATTTTCCTTTAGTCAACGCCTGTTATTTCCCCCCATGTGCCTTGCACATGAGGGTAAAATGGTCATTTCATCGTTTTGGTTAATTTTTTTGGTGGTACAACCTTAGGGACGAACGATGTATTTAATCAAAAAATTATACCATCACTACCACCGCCCTCTTTTTACCTCTTTTTCTTGCTTCTCTCTCTAACTTTCTGCTTCTATCTTTAAAATTAACACCACCACCCTCTCTTTATTTAATGTTTCATGCATGCAGTTCCTTTAATTTTTTGGTTTTATACAAGAAAGAAAAATTATATATGTAAAATCCCAAATTTTTGAATACGTAAAATACCCAAAATACCCTTTGATCTCAAATTTATAAAATACGTTTAAATATTTAAGACATTGCATCCCGATTATAAACTAAGTACTTAACACGTAATAATCAAACAAATAAACGTAATTCGAAGATTAAAGTGTATATTAAAACATTTGTACACATTAAAAGGTTGTACACATTTTCTTTATTTTTGTTTTCCCTTAAAATATATATATATATATATATATATATATATATATTTTTTTTAAAATTTGTTACACACGAAGATAAGTTTGAATGTGGTCCATAATTGTGATTGAGAAGCAATCCCTTGATACTCGGTTCTTTCCTTGTGGATCTCAAAGCCCTACACGGTTTGACTTATTTACCGAATCATAACCCACACATTTTCCTAACTCAAAATTCACATAACTCTCTAAACCCTAAAACACAAACCAGCGGCTACCCTTTTCTTTTTCATTTTCCTGTCGATCAAAAAGGAGAGCTGAGGAAAGCGTTCGTGCGGGGTTCGAAGGTGATCTAGGCGTAGTTCTTATTGGCGTGAATCGTGGGTGTGGGCGTGGTCGTCTTGTTCGACCTAGGAATTTTGGAACATGGTATTGTTTCCTGGTTCGAGAGGTTTTGGTTCCTGTCTCGGGTTGTTTTGCTTGTTAGTCAATCCTTGTCTCCTCCTTCTAGTCGCGGACACGAGGGTAACGATATCGCAACCTTGTTTCATTCCTTCTTATTTTGATTCCTGTTCGATTGTGTTTTATGTTGTCTTCATCTTTCGATTACATGTAAACATTTAAAACTAGTCCACATAAAATCATTTCCACATAAAATAACATCATGATCAAACTATGAAATCAAACCTAACCTGCATGTGTTGTCCCAATGTGATGCGTGGTATTTTGGCAGAAACGTGGTCTAAATTGTCACTTGTAATCGTATAAAAGACGACACATGAAACCATGATAACGACACCTATAAAACGAAACTAAGGCACGTAACTTCGACCTTATAAACTGCATATGTGGGTCGACTTTTGGGTGGTTGTGGCTCGACAAAACTGAATAAAACTTATGTGTCGACCTAAGATTTTATGAGAATACTGGGTGCGTTGCATGAATCCGAATTTGAAACTAATATATACGTATATGATATTTTAGTCTTGGATGGTGGTAGTTATGCATGATATACGTATGTAATATGCATGTGGTATATGTTTGTGTATATATATTGCTGGACTCATTGTTTTCTATTTCACTTTAACTAATAAAGCTTACACTAATATGAAACAGCATTTTTGCATGCATGAGACACATGAAACAATAATATAAGACCTAGGATAATCAATATTATATTTTTGTAAATTAAATATGAACTAATGAAGAGGAGTGCATGTATGAATAAGTATAATATATCTAATATGAATTAAGGGATTGATACATGTTTGGTTCGTGGGTTATTTAAACAACAAGAGAAGTGGTTGTCTCGGCATATTTTAACAATAAGGTGTCATGGACTTAGTTGTTTTCGAAATAATAAAAATCTTGGGTCGTCGTGGCATAAATATTAAGTTCGTGGGTACGTTAATAAATTACATAAAATTATAATGACGGTTATCTTAATATTAATGTATTAAAATAAACTTTAAAATAATTTTATATAACATTTTTAATATTTACTTTGATAATTTACGTTTTGACCCTAAACTTTATTAAATTGTCGTAATTAACGTCAACTTATTATGTTGGTCATATTAAACCTTAAATATTATATAATCGTCAATAATAACCTTAAAGTATTAAAGTACTAATTCGAGAAAGTTACTAAATATAGAAACCTGCTAAATATGGAAAGATACCTAAAATGGAAAGACAACTAAAATCAATAATCTGGATTATAAGAACCTATCAGTAATTCTCTCTTCTACTCCTTTAGGTGTGAAGAAGGAGTGACCCTCTGTTTTTCTGTGGTTCTTGCTTTGGTCTGATTTGCTTTGGAATAAGGTACAGATATTCCGTACTCTTTCAGTAAGAGTGCACACCTCTTCTCTCTTGACTTTGTCTTCGATTTGCTATCATATTTTGATTCCGTTTGAATTCTTATGACCCGTTCGATAACCTTTTGTGACCTTAACCTTTGAACCTTTGTGAGACTTTATGTACTCTTTGGGATATTGTAAAGGAAGGTGAGACCCTTGTGACACTTGGAATGTTCTTTTGGGATAATATAACGGGAGGTAAAAGTTCTTTTCTTAAATGTGATATAGAACCTTTTAAAGGAGAAATTATTTATGAAGACACTTTAATATGACTTAAGGCCATTACACTTTAGCCCTTCATAGTTTGGGGTGTTACAATATTGTTTCTAAAACTACATAGCAAACAATTGTCTCCATATTCATTGTACATTATGTTGTTAGGTTATTATACGTATATACATTTCTTCATCAAATAATCAATTAATTAATAAGTGTAATCGTATCTTTTTCCTGAAAATTAAACCTTGAATGGCTTCATCCTTCAACATATAATTCTGCTAGCTTCGCAACCTATGGAGAGTGCACACCTCTTCTCTCTTGACTTTGTCTTCGATTTTCTATCATATTTTGATTCCGTTTGAACTCTTATGACCCGTTCGATAACCTTTTGTGACCTTAACCTTTGAACCTTTGTGAGACTTTGTGTACTCTTTGGGATATTGTAAAGGAAGGTGAGACCCTTGTGACACTTGGAATGTTTTTTTGGGATAATATAACGGGAGGTAAAAGTTCTTTTCTTAAATGTGATATAGAACCTTTTAAAGGAGAAATTATTTATGAAGACACTTTAATATGACTTAAGGCCATTTCTATATGGGATTTCCTATAAATTCATAAATATCACTTTTAAAGAACACCTCATGACAAACTTTATTAAAGATCACTTTTATAAATTTATCTTTTGGAAGATCCTTGTTAAATAAACCTTTGTTATAAACCTTTTTGAATGGGGTTGTACTACGAAATTTTTTTAAACAAGTGATGTGAAACTGCTAAAATGAACGTTTGTTTTAAACTCTCATTATGACCCTTTAATCATTAACTATGGGACTTTGGAGCTTGGAACATTGACCTTTGATACTGAACCTTTGATTTGAGCTCTGAATATGAACCTTGTCATTTGTAAACCTTGACATGAACCTTTGCTATCTGAACCTTCTGATTTGAACCTTCTAATTTGGACCTTTTGATATGACCTATGATATGGATTTCTGATATGATCTGATTATGATGACTTATGATCTGTGTCATTTATGACATTCTGTTGACCTATTCTAGTTTGACACCCGAGCCAAATTTATTTCACTAGGCATGGGGGTTCCATGTCCGTGTCAGAGATGCACCTCTGGCATGACTCCAGGGCAGTGGAGTGTTGTTTTGCCACGTCCCCTTTCTGTTATATGATATGCGCACTTTATGATATAATTTATTATGGCCAATCTGATTTCTGTGGGGGCGTATGGATGCATCCTAGATCTGTTTCTGTTATCTGTTATCTGTTATCTGGTGATTGATGTTGTGTGCAATACACGTCCTTCACAACCCATTGAGTTCACCCCTCTGTTTACATCTGATAGTCTGAGGCCTCCCCTCATTATGACTATGACTATGATTATGATTATGATGAAGACATTATTATGAAGGCATTATTATATCTGTTTCTGGGCTCGTGGTTGATGACTAACCTTTACCTTACATCTTATTACTATTTCATACTTACCTTTGATTACATTCTGTTATTCCCTTTATACCTTATTCAGTATTCATTCTGTTTTATTATTACTTCGTTGTTATATCTATTCACTGGGCTTTTTAAGCTCAGCCGCATTTCTTTTCCTGCGGCAGGTTTAGTAGGAAGCTGGGTTTATGGATGAGAGGTCTTATTTTGGACTTAGAAGACTTCACCCTGATTAGCTACTGGCTGGACTTAGAGATGATTAGAAGTAATTGATGTTGGGCTTAATGTATTGTATTTGGGCTTAGTTCTTCGTTGTTACTCTTTTGTATTTTGTTTAGTTTTTCCTTGTAACCTTTGTATTAGAAATGTATCTCCGTTTCGCTTGTGTTCTGATTTGACTCCATAATGTTACACTTTAGCCCTTCTCGGTTTGGGGTGTTACAAAATGGTATCAGAGACAGGTTTGGATCGGCGGATGCAACATCTGTAGAGCTCAGGCTATGACCTGTGAGTTTGGACCATTAAGCTTCCACTGTATTATCATAGGAAACCGCTTTGAGAACTTGCTTTAGGAATCCCGTTTATGAACTTAAGTTTTGACCAGTAAGGTATGGGTAGACTTTAAAAGATTTCTTATGTATCTTTGCTTCCGCATTACTCTGATTCGTGCCTTACGTTTAGCTATGCCTTTTGGAATCATCCCTTTTGGAGTTAGAATTCTTTGCACCACCTAAGTTTACTACTAGTAAGTTTGAAGGCATTGAAGATTGCATGGTAATGCATAATGCTATTTTGATTTTATCTTTGATCTCTGATCTATTTGTTAATCCTTTTTGATATCTCTTTGCGCATTCTGAGAATCTTCATGACGATGATGTATTTGATGCACTCTATGATCGTCTCTTGCTTTTTGGTAATCATCTGTAAGCTTTCCGACGCTATTTAACCTTGTTTTATCTATCTTTGTTTCCATGAGGAATCTTTTGGTATTTAACCACGGGTATAAGAATGTTTCTCTTCCCTTGGAATGATAAAATCTGCTATGATAATCTTCCTTTCTTTGAAAAGCCAACTTCGATTTGATATTGATATGAGATTGGTTGGTTAAGCATTCGAGATGCTGACGACTGCTCTGCTATGTCTCACCTTTGGTGTTTTGGATTATTTTTGAAACTCCCTACCATGATTTCCGATCGTTAAATTTTGCTATCATTATTGCTCTGGAAACTCGTACGTTACTTTCGCGGTTAAGAAGTTCTCTTACAACTATTTCGCACACCGAAGAATCGAACCTCATCTTAAGAATTATTTTGGCACTCTGAGTTTCCGGATATGATTCTTGTTGAACCACCAAGTTTCCCACCTGAGGATGGAGCTGGATAGAACCTGAAGATGACAGACAGCGGTGACTACCCTGGAGAGTTGATGACATTCCTCGCAAGACGGAAGAGTGGACGAGCAGAACGCAGGAACCTGGAGCTGATGAAGAACATGTAGTCTCACTTCCCTATTCGTCTTGGTTGTACTAAGATGAATTGAGAGTGGAAGCAGACTGGATGATGAGGAGATTGAAGATCGTACCGGAGATTCACATTACTCTATCACATTCCAAGTAGAACTGCAGAAGGCTTGAGGAACCAAACTCGAGTTAATGATTCCGTTTCACTCTCAGATTGGAAGAAGGACGAAGACTGACTACTCGGACATAAGGAGATTTTAAATGGACGAATTCTTGAAGCGAACTTTACGATGAAGGGATTAATGCCTTGGCGACATGTTTCCTTTTGATGATGCTTGTTTGATTCTGTTACGTCTTTTCGAGTTCATGTGTTTTGCCAGCATCGTTTTGTTATTTGATCTTTGAATAGGGTTAACCTAGGAGTTAGTTGGACTGTTAGGTGGATTGGTAGATTTGTTTCACTGATCGAAATAAAGTATGATCATCATGAGGGTATATTTATATGATGCTAGTATTATGACGCCTGGCCAAGGTGATAATACTTACATCATATAACGTGCACTTATTGTGTTCATAGGATGTCTTGAGAAGTGCCTTAGTGGAGACTTAGATTTCTGTTTTCGTTTGCGACGATCTACGAATAGTGAGACTTTATGATTCTTTCGATCTGTACGCTTGATCCGCCTTATCGCCGTATGTTTGATACGTTTGAGTATTCGACATACGATTGTTTGACTTTTGTGTTTCTGATAAAAATTATAAGTTCCGTTGTAGAACTTCTAGCCATTTGATGTTATCTATCAACTTATTTTCTGTGTATATGGATTTGATTTGTTACTATGAAGATCTACACCTATGCCTTTATGTGTATACAATCCTCACATTCGATGAATCCGTTTTACGACGACATGTTACGGGTTATATATAAGTTCTGGATTTTGAGAAGCAAGATCTGTCGGTTTACGAAAATACCTTTGGAAGGTTATTTTGAAGATGAAACTATTTGTGAATCTGAAGAGTTAAACTTATATATATCACCCTCATGATTACTATCATTCGATACGTTCTCATCTGATTTGTCTAATCAAATTCCACGGACGATATATCCGTTAAATCCTACGTATTCCTTGTATCTTTTCCGAGGGGATATAATTATCATCTGTTACATCTGGTATATTAATCTTCTGATATGGATTCAGTATGGTATGTCTTTTCTGAGGAAGCCGAAGCTATTTGACAACAAGAAAGAGTCGTGAGAAACAAGTCATTCACATTTCTGTTCACAGCCGTTGTGTTTTCTGTTTCTTTTCACTACAATTTCGCGGACGAAATTTTTTTTCTAGAGGGGAAGAATTGTAAAACCCCAAATTTCTGAATACGTAAAATACCCAAAATACCCTTTGATCTCAAATTTATAAAATACGTTTAAATATTTAAGACATTGCATCCCGATTATAAACTAAGTACTTAACACGTAATAATCAAACAAATAAACGTAATTCGAAGATTAAAGTGTAATTAAAACATTTGCACACATTAAAAGGTTGTACACATTTTCTTTATTTTTGTTTTCCCTTAACAGAAATTTTTTTTTTTTTTTTTTTT
>LBNU01001253.1:22145-39440 GCA_014162995.1 Artemisia annua | reverse complement strand
AACATTTTTCGTCTCATCACCACTCTTCACGTGTAGCCCATCTTCGAGGCCCATCACTTTGTCCCCTACAAACCCATATTCAATCCTGTCATCTTGTCCCTCGTTGACTAAGGACCCATTCCCAACACAATTATTATTCCTATACAAACCCGTGTTTTCCCTATATGACTTTTCCAGATACTCAGCCACCCCTATCTTTGATATGTCACTATAAAACCCGAAAATCCGTCTTTCCTAAATTTCACATATAATTTGAATTTTTCTAAGTTCGTGAACATAACCTAAGTTTGAAACTTTATATATGTGAGAGATACACAATATATAATCTACAACTTAAGTATGAATAAAATTCGACACAACTTATATCACCTAAGACTTGAACCTATGTTACGAATATAAAACCACAAGTATGGAATATGTAACTTGAGTATATATTAAATTCGGCACCCTCCTTACTTCCTTTTTACTATCACACGTTAAATAAGTTATAGGGTCCTATTTCTATAAATTGTGTACACAACAATATACTTTGAAGATATGGCAACTCATTTTAAAATATTGAAGTGAATTAGTCTCCCACGTTCCCCATAAGACTTGGTAACTCACAGCCCATATCTTCCCTCCGTCTCTCATGCATCTCAACTGTAATTTCACATTTAAACTCGCACAAAAAAACCCTAATAAACTCTCACACATCGGCTTCTCATTTTACACAAGAAGGAGAAGGTACGAAGAGCCAAGATATGGTCTCATCAGTATACACAATATCCTGTTAGTCGATCACAGATAACACATATTTTGATTATATATATCATGTATCCTTTTCATCACATCATCATTCCAAATAAAAGTTAAACCTTGTTCAAGTTTCTGTTCGTGTGAGTACTCCAAATCATAAAACACACGCATAAGAATAGGTGAGTGGTGAGAGTCGAGACTTTGTTTATATTGCTACTACGAGTTCGGTGTCGGCTGTGGTTCGTGTTTCGATCTGGTTTCGGTTCGTGGTTTGGTTCAAAAGTTTGAGACCAGGTTCTGTGGTTCTTGTGTTGCCGAGGGTGGTCGTGGTACTTGGTGTGATCGCGGAGTGATTCGTTTGGTTGTTTGTATTCGAAGGTTTCCGTTTTGTTCGAATAAGGTTCCTAGTTTCTGAGTTTCTTGGTTCTTTGTTTCATTCTTCAATCCGACCAAGGTATCACTCACCTCGTTCTTGCTTGTTACTCGTTATGTAAACAGATTATGAACATATAAAACATGCAAACCTAAACTGATCGTGTGTGATGTCATGTGATAACTTGGGCTCGTTAAATTTGTTTGTATGTGTGGTATCGTATGGGTCGACAAACGCGTGGGTGTGTGTGTGTATAGCAGGTCTGTGTGCATGCATGGTATTCCTTTTTGTTTTGAAACCAAATAGTGTGAATGCGTGTGTATACGCATGAAATAAGGTTCACATGAAATAATAGAAACGTCACATATAATGATAGAGATAGTCGCATGAAAACATGAGATCTTGAGCTATACGTCTTCTGTTGTTTCGAATCTGATTGAAGATGCAATTTAAGTCTAGTTATAAGAGGCAGAAAACAAAAATGCTATGGAATGCATGCATGATATGATGGGTAGTGCTGTGAATCTGATTTCCTATATTCGACCACTATTAGATGGGGTATAAGTACTATATATACAAACTTGTTTTAAAAAGAGTGTGTGTGACTTTTTAAGGGCTGGAAGCATGTGCTTTGTTTGGGAACTAGACATATAAAGTAGTGTGGTATATTGGCATGCATGTGTGGCGTTTTTGTGTTTTTGCATGGGTGATTTTGTGTAAATCGTATGACTGTAAACCTGGTTATAAACTTGTATAAGTAACATGGGACATATGTGTTTGTTCACATGAATAAGGGCTGGGAAAACATGCATGTATAACGTGTAAATAAAGTGAGCGAAAAGGGTTCAATGGGTCGTGGTGGTGTTGGTTTAGACTTGAGTGGTGTTACGTTTTTGTGTTGTCTCGCTATAGAGTACCGAGTTGTGTTGTTTAATCTATTACGAGAAAAGGGTCGTATGGGTATACATGTGTATAATGGTATTTTGGTTGTTGTGTTCTAAAATGATGTCAAGAATATTTTAATATAATTTATGAAACGGCGGAGTCCTAAATTGTCATTTTTTAGCTAATTTACATTTTAATCCTAGAATAAATTAATTGACATAATTAAACCTTAAATTTTGATAATTTACATTTATGACCTTAAACTTTATTAAATTGACATATCAACCCTAAATTGTTATATTGGTTATTTTAACTCTTAAATACATTTAATTTGTCAATTAGAACCTTAAAGTATTAAATTACTATTTTGGGAGACTTACTAAATATGGAGACTTGCTAATTCGGAAAACTTGCTAAAAGTGAAAAGTTACTAAAAATAGAAAGAAATCTAAAATGAGTAATCTGATTTAAAATGAGCTTATGAATAATAAAGACGATCATTAATTCGTGTAGATTCGCTGAAGAAGGAGTAACTTCCTGTCCTTGTTTTTGATNAGACAAGCCTTTGTTATTACGTGCTCATTATTCTCTTATGATTATGCTTACGTTGATACCTTTATGATCCTTCGTTTGTTTGACTTATGATATTGTTCGGCTGTTCGTTGATCTCTTATGCATTTGACAGATGATATTCCTTTCAGCAGAAGCTTATGATGTCCTATTTCTCATACTTATATACGTTTTGCTTATCCGTTTGCTTTGTTATATATCTGTTCACTGGGCTTTTTAAGCTCAGCCGCATTTCTTTTTCTGCGACAGGTTTTTAGGTTGGAAGCTGGGGTGAGTGAAGAGTGCGTAGGAGCTCTTAGTGGACTACCCAGACGATAGATACCCTTTGCATCTGGATTAGTTGGATTTGGCTTCATTTAGACTTAGTGTTATTTTGTATTTTTGTTTTGGTTTTCCCTTTGTATAGAATTAGTATTTCCTTATTCCCTTCGTATTCCCTTTGTAACTTTTATGTTTATAAGTCTTCCGCCTGCGTTGTATGCTTTGTATGCTTTGATATGTCACCATAATGTGGCACTTCTACCCGTGTCGGGTTGGGGTGTTACAATTATGGTATCAGAGCCACGTTTCGACTTGTAGTACATAAGTTATGGCCTGTGAAGATTTGGACCCTTAGGTTTGCACCTTAGAAGCTTTAGGAATAACTTTGGAAGGTTTTGCCTTAAGTTTCTTCCCTTAAGAGCTTTAGTATGACCGGTGAGGATTGGGTAGATATATGATCAGACGTTTGTTTTCTTGCTTCCGCTTTACTCTGATTTATGCCTTTTCTTTTCGTTAAGCTCTTACAAGATCATTCGTTTTGGAGACTTAGAAGACTTATCAGGATTCGCGACATGTGTTTAGGATGCCTTTAGACTTCGTAGTGTGCCTCATAGGTTTCTTTCTCTGGAGTTTTCCTTTTGAACTTCGATTCTTGATTCGTTCGACGTTTGTTTAGATGCCTTTCGTTTGTTCGGAGATTCGCGTATGTATGAATCCTACGTGTTTGACACATTCTATGACTTCTCATTGCTTTTAATTCTTTCTTCATTGTTGATTTTTGTCCTCACCTATTCCACCCCTATGAACGTTTTGTGATTTTTCATCGTGTATATTCGATTGTCCGATGCGTTCTGGAGATATTTGGAGACGATTTTGTTGTGCTAATCTGTTTACATTGGAGATGTTCGATTCGATGTTATTCTGGATTTTGATTTGTTGCCTGAGTATTATAATGATGACGACTGTCATTTTATGTTTGTCACTTTTGACGTTCTGTGAAGTTCATATTCTACACCATGATTCTTAACCTGATAAGCGTTTATGACCACCTTGTTCTAAAACTCGTGTATTGATTTCCCCACTGTTGTGAAGATACTTCTCTGATGAAACTCGCCTCGAGAGTTATTCGATTTGTTGGGAACGTTCGTTGTGTATCTTTGTGTGTTTTTGTTTTATTCGTGGAGGAGAATGATGATGGTATTTATTGTTGGTAGCTGAATCGTGTCTTATTTTGTGAAAAGAACGGGATATTCTTAGAAACTTCTTTTCGTATTCGTCGTAATGCTAATTGTATTGGCTACCACTACGACTATTCCTATGAAATTGATAAATCGTGTCTTTCATGAATACTTGGACAAATTGTCATAGTATGACATATTAGGGTGTTCAGAGACGAAAGAGAAACATGGGACTCATCTTTGTTTTCGGTGTTGAATTTCTACGATGGAAGGGAGCAGTTTGAAGTGAACGGTCTTATCAACTTTATTCATCTTAGTTGTACTAATATGTATAGAGTCTTGAAGCAGGAGCCAGACGGGATGGTATGAAGATGGTGGTGACTACATCGGAGATTTCCACGCACAGGAGGAAGGACAACACGAGTGGAATTACAGTGGAGCATTGACTAGGACGGCTTGCTTGGAAGATGGGCAGAGATTTCTTCTGGTCGAAGATCATTCAAGCTACATGGTTCACCTACAATGATCGTGACAGAGAATCGCATTTTGGCTCACGCTTCCGGAAGAAGAATAGAAGAGTTAGACGTTTCGGCAATTGAGGAAGTTTTGTTCGCGACACGTTAGTTTTTGGATTCATTCTTATCCGTACGATTGATTCTACCGATTCTGTTATGCCTTCTGATATGTTTTGATTCTCTGATTTGTGATTGTGATCGCCAGTATGAATTTATTATCCATTTCTTTATGAGATTCTTGATACGCGTGATGATTCGATTTGTGCTTCGCTGATTATTAGCAAATTCCTTTGTTCGTTCAGAATTCGGTAGGAGTTGATGAAGATGTATCGTTTAGTACTATCTATGTGCTTGCCTCGTAGGAATATGTGTTTCATGTATCTCCTTGTGAGATTTCAACTATTATCTATCATCTGTCATCTGTCATCTGCTACGCATTTGTTTCGCATTCGTTGGATCAAATTTGTTATGATTTATGTTCTGTGGAGAGCCTGGGGCTATCCTTGTTGTCGAGATCGAGTTATGAGAAAATTTTATGTTTGTGAATATTCCGTTGGAAGGACCTCCCCGAGAGATGTTAATTGTGACGTTCTTTTGTGATGCAACGCCTCCGTTTAACTTTTGCGACTTCAATTTTCGTGGACGAAAATTTTATTTTTAGAGGGGAAGAATTGTAAAACCCGAAAATCCGTCTTTCCTAAATTTCACATATAATTTGAATTTTTCTAAGTTCGTGAACATAACCTAAGTTTGAAACTTTATCTATGTGAGAGATACACAATATATAATCTACAACTTAAGTATGAATAAAATTCGACACAACTTATATCACCTAAGACTTGAACCTATGTTACGAATATAAAACCACAAGTATGGAATATGTAACTTGAGTATATATTAAATTCGGCACCCTCCTTACTTCCTTTTTACTATCACACGTTAAATAAGTTATAGGGTCCTATTTCTATAAATTGTGTACACAACAATATACTTTGAAGATATGGCAACTCATTTTAAAATATTGAAGTGAATTAGTCTCCCACGTTCCCCATAAGACTTGGTAACTCACAGCCCATATCTTCCCTCCGTCTCTCATGCATCTCAACTGTAATTTCACATTTAAACTCGCACAAAAAAACCCTAATAAACTCTCACACATCGGCTGCTCATTTTACACAAGAAGGAGAAGGTACGAAGAGCCAAGATATGGTCTCATCAGTATACACACTATCCTCTTAGTCGATCACAGATAACACATATTTTGATTATATATATCATGTATCCTTTTCATCACATCATCATTCCAAATAAAAGTTAAACCTTGTTCAAGTTTCTGTTCGTGTGAGTACTCCAAATCATAATACACACGCATAAGAATAGGTGAGTGGTGAGAGTCGAGACTTTGTTTATATTGCTACTACGAGTTCGGTGTCGGCTGTGGTTCGTGTTTCGATCTGGTTTCGGTTCGTGGTTGGGTTTTAGTTTGGTTCAAAAGTTTGAGACCAGGTTCTGTGGTTCTTGTGTTGCCGAGGGTGGTCGTGGTACTTGGTGTGATCGCGGAGTGATTCGTTTGGTTGTTTGTATTCGAAGGTTTCCGTTTTGTTCGAATAAGGTTCCTAGTTTCTGAGTTTCTTAGTTCTTTGTTTCGTTCTTCAATCCGACCAAGGTATCACTCACCTCGTTCTTGCTTGTTACTCGTTATGTAAACAGATTATGAACATATAAAACATGCAAACCTAAACTGATCATGTGTGATGTCATGTGATAACTTGGGCTCGTTAAATTGGTTTGTATGTGTGGTATCGTATGGGTCGACAAACGCGTGGGTGTGTGTGTGTATAGCAGGTCTGTGTGCATGCATGGTATTCCTTTTTGTTTTGAAACCAAATAGTGTGAATGCGTGTGTATACGCATGAAATAAGGTTCACATGAAATAATAGAAACGTCACATATAATGATAGAGATAGTCGCATGAAAACATGAGATCTTGAGCTATACGTCTTCTGTTGTTTCGAATCTGATTGAAGATGCAATTTAAGTATAGTTATAAGAGGCAGAAAACAAAAATGCTATGGAATGCATGCATGATATGATGGGTAGTGCTGTGAATCTGATTTCCTATATTCGACCACTATTAGATGGGGTATAAGTACTATATATACAAACTTGTTTTAAAAAGAGTGTGTGTGACTTTTTAAGGGCTGGAAGCATGTGCTTTGTTTGGGAACTAGACATATAAAGTAGTGTGGTATATTGGCATGCATGTGTGGCGTTTTTGTGTTTTTGCATGGGTGATTTTGTGTAAATCGTATGACTGTAAACCTGGTTATAAACTTGTATAAGTAACATGGGACATATGTGTTTGTTCACATGAATAAGGGCTGGGAAAACATGCATGTATAACGTGTAAATAAAGTGAGCGAAAAGGGTTCAATGGGTCGTGGTGGTGTTGGTTTAGACTTGAGTGGTGTTACGTTTTTGTGTTGTCTCGCTATAGAGTACCGAGTTGTGTTGTTTAATCTATTACGAGAAAAGGGTCGTATGGGTATACATGTGTATAATGGTATTTTGGTTGTTGTGTTCTAAAATGATGTCAAGAATATTTTAATATAATTTATGAAACGGCGGAGTCCTAAATTGTCATTTTTTAGCTAATTTACATTTTAATCCTAGAATAAATTAATTGACATAATTAAACCTTAAATTTTGATAATTTACATTTATGACCTTAAACTTTATTAAATTGACATATCAACCCTAAATTGTTATATTGGTTATTTTAACTCTTAAATACATTTAATTTGTCAATTAGAACCTTAAAGTATTAAATTACTATTTTGGGAGACTTACTAAATATGGAGACTTGCTAATTCGGAAAACTTGCTAAAAGTGAAAAGTTACTAAAAATAGAAAGAAATCTAAAATGAGTAATCTGATTTAAAATGAGCTTATGAATAATAAAGACGATCATTAATTCGTGTAGATTCGCTGAAGAAGGAGTAACTTCCTGTCCTTGTTTCTGATATGAGTTCATTGGCGGTTTGAGGTACAGATATTCTATCCCTTTTCAGTAGGGACTTCTCATGACTCTCTTTGATCCTTGACTTTGCTATGATCCCTTTTGATATGAGCCATTGCTATGATCCCTTTTGCTTTGATCCATGTGATATGATTCGTTGATATGATTCCTTTGATATGATTCTATGATTTGATATCCATCTGTTATTCGTTTGCTATGATATGATTCAGTTCAGTTTGATATGTTCTGTTGGATATGATATGATGTTGGATATGATATGATTTGTTCTGTTCTTATGCCCGAGTTTTTATTCTACTCATGGAGGTACCATGGGCGTGTCATCGAAGCACCGATGGCATGACACTTTCTGTGGAGGTGTGATTGATCCACGGCGTCCCCATTTTTCGGATATATTATGTGTACACTTGGATATTATGATATGTATGATTTGCTTTGTAGGGGGGGCGTATGGATGCATCCTAGGCTTGTCGGATTATGTTGGATTATTGTAGGGTGGGGTTGAGTGTGTGCTTTACACTTTCCCACGTGGGAGCTAGCTACTCCATTTTGGTACTTAGAGGTCTCCCCTCTTTGTGCACTTTGATTTGTAGGATTATATGATTATGTGTAGGAGATCTATTCGAGTGTCTCGGGTAGGTCGGCTCGTGGCTTCTTTATGTTCGTATGTCTATTCGAGTGTCTCGGGTAGACAAGCCTTTGTTATTACGTGCTCATTATTCTCTTATGATTATGCTTACGTTGATATCTTTATGATCCTTCATTTGTTTGACTTATGATATTGTTCGGCTGTTCGTTGATCTCTTATGCATTTGACAGATGATATTCCTTTCAGCAGAAGCTTATGATGTCCTATTTCTCATACTTATATACGTTTTGTTTATCCGTTTGCTTTGTTATATATCTGTTCACTGGGCTTTTTAAGCTCAGCCGCATTTCTTTTCCTGCGGCAGGTTTTAGGTTGGAAGCTGGGTTGAGTGAAGAGTGCGTAGGAGCTCTTAGTGGACTACCCTGACGATAGATACCCTTTGCATCTGGATTAGTTGGATTTGGCTTCATTTAGACTTAGTTTTATTTTGTATTTTTGTTTTGGTTTTCCCTTTGTATAGAATTAGTATTTCCTTATTCCCTTCGTATTCCCTTTGTAACTTTTATGTTTATAAGTCTTCCGCTTGCGTTGTATGCTTTGTATGCTTTGATATGTCACCATAATGTGGCACTTCTACCCGTGTCGGGTTGGGGTGTTACAGTCACTCTCTTCCTCGAATGTCTCCCTAACCTTTGTTTCGCCTGAACACCTGGATTCTTCATCTTCCCCGATGTTCCGACTACCAGAATCCACTTTTGGAGTGTGACAGCCACCACCTCTTTTTACAGATTCCCGTCCCTCTACACCTTCCTCTTCGTCACTGAGATCATCGTCATCATCTTTTTCGTCCATATTCATATCATTATCCTCGAACTTGTTCTCTTCTACGTTCACTTTTAAATCAACTTGGTCACCCTTCACAGTTTCATGTATATCCATGATAATAATATCTCTAATCTCCTCTACCACACTAACTTTATAGTCTAGCTCTTTTACTCTTACTATTAAGTCCTCCTTAACTAAACCCTTGTTGATTGTATGTATTTGTACCCTGCCATAAATAACACTTTGGTTCCCTTCCAATGAACAGTTATGAAGTCCCAAGATAGTCCCATGCAAAGCCGCGATCTTCCGAAATGTCGCCTCCCCCCAGCAGGATATAGGAACACCCATAATTTTAATCCAGGTTATCCTCCCCGCTGTCCTTTGTAAGCTATCCCCTCGTCTCAACTTATACACCCATCTTCTTAGACCATGCTCGATATCCTGTAACACATTGTTCGCCGTTTCTTCATTCTCAAATACTACCATCACTTCTAGACCACCTAACAGCTTTATTTCAATGTTACTAAGTCCCTGCTCCTCGCCAAGGATAGGTAGTTTAGCAAGAAAACACCTTGCTTTCACCTCTCCCACCACGCTCCTACCTATTAGCTCCTTGTTCGTGTCCTCTTCGCCCACCTCTATAACTCTTTCTGTCTCCTTTACACCCGAAGAGTTACCCATATCGTCCTTGTCACATGACTGCTTCACAGCCCCGTTTGTATTTTTACAATGCCCATTTACTTCGTCTTTCTTGCACCCCCCATTAATCACGTCAACAAACTTGCGATTGTCACAAGTACTCATATTCATCTTCGTCCCATCCCTCTCATTCCTACCCACACATCTACCATTACTCACGTGCCCATTTCTAACACCCCATGTAACTCCGTTCACGTTTCTTTTCCTGTCGAATGCCACGTAAACCCTTAGCTGCTCATCCCCTATCTTTATTTTTTGAAGTTGTCCTAACAGGCCCTCCACATCTTTGACGAACTTGAATCGAACAAAACCATATCTCTTTCCATTCCGCAATCTCCTCTGTACCATAAACATATCAAAGACCGTCCCATACTTTTTGAAAACCATCACAGCTTGCCCATACTCCAATCGTCTGGAAAATTGAAAAACATGAACGATACTGATGAGTCACGTTTCCCACCTGTGTAGTTAGTCCCAAGTATCTTGCCATTGTATTGCCATCTATTTCCTATGTGCCTCGATCTCTCATTCTCACTCTCTATTGTGAAATTACCTCGCTCTCTCACCGGGAAGTTACTAGCCTTAACTTTCTCTCTCACATAGACCATTTTCTCTCTTATTAATTAATAAGCACATTGAAACTTAAATACACTCCCAACCGTACTAATTCCAAACATGCAACTATTGGATTCTAAAGGCATTACTTAACCTTCAAAACCCACCAACCACGACATCGGATTCTAAAGGCATTCACTCCATAAACTCGTGAAAGTGTGTTACAGTTATATGAACAAGATTGAAACTTTTCATAAGACAGTACACCAATAATCTTCTTAAAATATATGCAACCCAAATAAAGTAGAAAAATGATAGGCATGTCTAAAAATATGCCTAATGATATGTCTAAAAGTGTGTGGCAAAAATTTATTGGTTGTAGTTGCCGAACTCACTTCTTTGCAAATTAATAAACTCGTGTCATATAGTTTTAAGTATATCATTGACATGTTTTTAATCATGACTCATTTCTCAATAAAGTAAGCATGTTATTTTGCTTTTTTTGACAAGAAATCAAGAATATAAATCTTCCGCAATCGTAACACTTCGGGCACTTGTAGACCTTGCTAAAATGACCTTTTATCCGTAAAAAGACGGGAAATTATGGATGTGTCAAAATTTTGTCCTTGCTTTTAGTTGCAAGTGGCCCTGCTTTATAACTCTTTGACACATCCTTATCTCAATATTGGCCCATCAAGATAATAACCACAACACCTATGGTCCATCAATGCCCAAATCAGTATTTTCAGTTCCTATATAAAATTGGTTATGAATAAATGTAACTGAAAAAAGAAATATCTTGGATAAATTACATCGGTTGTCCTCAACTAACCTAAATTTTTGTGTTTAGTCTTAAAATCGACAAAATTGCAATGATAGTCCCAACATCCTGATTTTGCTTCACTGGGTCCCAAAACCCTAACGGTCATTATAATCTTGATCGCATAAAGGGTTTTTTTTGTCTTTTCGGCATTTCTTGTCCAACACCCTTTAACCAACATACAACACACATACATATACTTCTATACATTATACAAACATCCATCTTCTTCAACCTTTTCGCCACACCGTCGCTACCACCACCGACTTCAATCATCTCCGCAAACCAAACACACATAAATCATTGTATACTCGGTTATCATATTTATTGCTCGCAGGATTAGCATCCAAGTATACAAACATAGCGATCGTGTACTTTAACTTAGTATATAAACTTCATTCGATTTGTTGTCTCTCTTTTTTCAACATTTGTTTTTCGTAAATAAATATTTTGAAATGCAAAATTATATAACCCAAAACCACACATACAGTACATGGCCAATCCCCATCTAGTCACGAATTTTTTGAGATGCAACATTATAGCAGCAGCATCATCTTCTCCAATCAAACTGCAACACACACACACACTTTATTCATACACACAAAAAACACAATCGGAAAACTCAAAAAAATAGAAGAAGGAAGAAGAAGATAGTTTTGTCTTTATCCTCGTTGGATTCTCAACGAATTGACTAGTAGTTAGGGTCCTCAGTGTTGACGAGGGACCGACGTCGCCGAACAACGTGTCACCTCAGATTCGACGAGGTTTCTCGTTGCCACACCTGATCCTCTAAGAGAATTGAAAGAAACCAGCCTTAGGATGTAACCAAGGTTGTAAAAATCGCTAGGCGGTAGTGAGGCGGTTGGGAAGGGCCTAGCGATTAATCGGTTAGGCGGGGATTAATCGAGGATTAATCGGATTGGAACTTTTATGCATAAAATTGTAATTTTAGAAATTATATTATATTATATGTATAAGATAAGCATAATGCATCAAAGTTCAAAATTTTCAAGTGTTCAAATATAAATATAATACATAATTCTTTAAAGTTCAAAGTCAAACATAGATATTACTTGGTTTGTTGATCAGTTTTAAGTGATCTTTGACTGATTTTGTCCGATTAATCGATTTGTTAAACAATTTTTAAGCGATTTTGTCTGACTTTTAAGCGATTTTGTTGACCGAATTTTAAGCGTTTTTGTCCGATTAATCCGATTAGACCGTTTTTGTCCGATTAATCGGTTTGTTGACCGATTTTTAAGCGATCTTTGACCAAAGCGATTAAATAGGCCGATTATGATAAATCAAGGTGTTTAGTGAGCGATCAGCGATTATGCGGGGATTAATCGGCCGCCTGGGCCGATTTTTACAACAGAGGATGTAACAAACTAAAGATGATGACAAAACTTGAAGGTTTTTATCCTCATATTCATTTTCTTGATTCACAGAAACTGGACCACTTTATGTTTATCCTTAGATTATTTTCTTGATTTTTGTTTTCTTGATTCTTTATCATTATCATAAACCTAAAATAAATTTCACTAGTCCACACTTATAGCCACCAATATCTTCAAATCATTTTCTGCATGCAATCGAATTAAAAGACTCTTGCAGATCTAATCAAAGAGTCTTTGTAAAATATTCAGATGGGTTTCCGGTTAAGAGACTCTTGTAAAAAAGTTTTAGGTGGGTTGTTTGGTTTGGAAAATCCTTTTTCTTGGAAGATCTTGAAGCTCTGGGCAACAATTCCATTTCTTGTGGGATTTTTTTTTCTTCAATATGAAAGTGACATTTGAAGAGAAGAATGGTGTTGTTTTTGTTGAAAGATTGGTGTTTTTAAACAATACTAGTTGTTTTAAAGGAAGAAAAGAAATGTGTTTGATTTGTGGTGGAAAGGTCAAAGAAAAATGGCGGTGGTGGCGTTGATGGCAGTGGTGAAGAGGTTGAAGAAGGTGTATTTGAGTTAATGTGTTAACGCATATTTCGAGAAGAGAAGAAAAATAATAATAATACTGAAAAGTCGAAAAAGCTCTTACAACTGATGATATTTTAAGTGATCTTTAGGGTTTTGGGACTCCCAACGAAACAAAATCAGGATGTTGGGGACCATCAGTGCAATTTCATCGATTATAGGACTAAACCAATGAATTTAAGTTTGTTGAAGGACCAACGGCGTAATTTACCCGAAATATCTTTCCGCTGCTCGTACCTCCTCATCATTAGCTCATTTTCATGACAATGACGAGCAAAAGGTCAATAAATCAAGTTAAGAAAGAAAACTAATGTGTAACGTAAGTGTGTAAATCCAACGGTACCATTTTTTTGAAGAAAATGAAAGCTGTTGTACCTCTATTTTTAGGCTTGGTAAGAAGCGTAAGCTATTGTTGTATGCTGTAACGTAAGTGTGTACATCCAACGGGAAGAAAATTAATCTCCTTTTGGCCACGGAGGTTCACCTGTGCCGACTCCAGGCTATCCAAGAAAGGATAGTCACTGTTGTATTAGTCGGCTCGTAATGTCGAGTTGGAAACCCATTATTACCAAAAATAAAAACAATAGTAGGAAGAACATAGCCATATTCAACTAAAATGTATTCATTCAAAAAATAATAATAATAATAATAATAAAATAAAATAATTCTTTCCATTTCATATTATAAATCTATATTCAAACTGCAAAGAGTTTAAAAGATTTCCACTCCTACATTTTTCAATCAAATACGAGTATTATCTCAAACCATTAAAGTTTTTTATAATTGATTAAAATATGATTATATGAAAGTGCATGTTTTGATACAACACAAACTAAAAATATGAAGTTATAAGAATAATTACTATATTATGCATCAATATATTTCTTGGTAAACAAATAAGTAAAAACACAAATCATTGAGTCACTCTGAAGTATAATCAGTCGGATTTTAGATCAGATATTTAGATGTGATTGAAAGCATTAGACTTGGAGACAATAATGTGTGGGGATACATTATCTTTCGACTTTTTTCTTTTCCTTTTTAAAAACAAAAGTGACGAGATTTTTCTTAAATAGAATAAGGATGTGCCTCATCCGCTTGTCTTTATTAACCATTATAAATATGCTTTCAAATAGAAAAACCAGTTCATGATTTGGTTCGAGTGAGCCTTTGCTCATCTCTAGTTTGAAAATCAGAATAAAAGTATTCAGGTGAACCTGTCAACGTCGAACAAACACCATGCAGGAACATCTTTTTCGATGGGGATGATCAACTCTCCGCATCACATATGTCGCTCGAATTTTACTTCGTTTGGTATCAGCTTTCGGTTTAGTATGTGTTTTTTATGTTTAATATACATGGTAGGATCGCGAAAACTCGGATTAGTGAATATATATAACTATTAAAATAGAAAATTAAAGATTAAAACAAAGCTAAAAATAGTTATCTTGGTAAAGAGTCAAGATTTTTATAGGCAGCCAGTCGTGTAATCCAAAAAAAATTGTTTTTCTTTTATATTTTTTTTTCAACGATTTTCTGGACTTATAACGACGCGTGACGGAACGCCAAATCAATGGAGGCACACGCTCGCTAACGATGTCAACTAACTCTACGGGAATTGAGATTATAACAAAGCTAACTCTACAGCTATAGTTTCGATTCCGGTATGATTTTCTTTGCAATTTTATTACGAAGTCAAAGCCACTACGGCGTCAGTTAACTCTCAGTGGTTTAGAAAATATAGTCAACACAGTGGGCTGCATCTTTTTTAGAGAATGGGATAAATGACGACAGCTATAATTTCGAGAAGGTGATGTTTAGGGAGATGGCCGACTAGGTTTGTAAGTAATATCTCTGAGTTCAGATCAGCTTCTATACCATTTCAAACTAGAAACCTCATATGCAGTGGCGGAGCCAGGAGCCAAGTTTAGGGGTAGCGAAATATGAAAATTTGTTTAGGGGTAGCGAAAATTTGTTTCAGGGGTAGCGAAATCGCCAAAAAATGGCCAAAAATCGCCAAAAATCGCTAAAATTCCACTACCGGGTAAAAGTTCAGGGGTAGCGACCGCTACCCCTGGCTTACACATGGCTCCGCCACTGNGAGCGCCAAATCAATGGAGGCACACGCTCGCTAACGATGTCAACTAACTCTACGGGAATTGAGATTATAACAAAGCTATAGTTTCGATTCCGGTATGATTTTCTTTGCAATTTTATTACGAAGTCAAAGCCACTACGGCGTCAGTTAACTCTCAGTGGTTTAGAAAATATAGTCAACACAGTGGGCTGCATCTTTTTTAGAGAATGGGATAAATGACGACAGCTATAATTTCGAGAAGGTGATGTTTAGGGAGATGGCCGACTAGGTTTGTAAGTAATATCTCTGAGTTCAGATCAGCTTCTATACCATTTCAAACTAGAAACCTCATATGATTGATTGTATTTTGTCAATAAGGCATACTTCATGCGAAAAAACCTTGTTAGGCCTTACAAAAATATTTGAGTTTGGGTCATCATCATAAACTGCTACTAGTCCAACTTCAGTTTAAAGTATTTTCAAATACATCTTCAGGTTCTGTCAGTTAAGTATTCAACTTCTTTAGCTAGAGTCGCAGCATATGTTAAACTATATTACGTTGTAAGCGTAAATATGCCATAGGAATATAGGAATCTTAAGGCTGGTCACAGTGGACCTGAATCCAAATCGAGCGAGGAGTGGACGACCAATTTCAAAATCGGTCGAGTCCACTGTGACACATTCGGTCGCCGGCCAAAAGTGTTGTGATTCGGTTGTTCTCTCGACCGATATTGAAGAAAGAAAAGTTCCAAATTTTCAATGTATAATTAATATTTAACCGTTTCATTCGAACGTTGCATAGTTAAAAAAAAATAAAAAAAATAAAAAATAATAAAAAATAAAAAAACTTTAAACCTTTTTCATCCTATAAATAACATCATAATACGCACTTTCAAACACATAATTCAACCAATTCTCATCAATATTAACAATGTCAAAGAAAAACACTCCACAACAAAAAAAACCGACGATCCCGACTACACCAAAATTCACCGGATTTGAATTTCTCTCCGCAAGACACCTTTGGCTTAACCGGCATAACACCACCACAACAACGGGGTATTCAATTTCGTCCATCCGCTCTTGAATACTCATCACGGCTACCACAACCTAATCCAAATGTAAACCCGTTTACATTAATAGACCATTTGTCCCACCACAACCACAACATAATTCATATGACCAAGAACCAAGTGAGGCGTAGCGGCCTAACATGGATTTCTTGCATTGTTCCCAACCATATCAAGATTATTCTCCTATTCGTAGTACTAATCTTGATATGAATTTGGATGATTGGGGAGACTATTCGAGTCAACAATACTCTAACTATCCAAGTCAAGATGCATTGATGGGGCAAGGTTCGCGTCACGGCTCGTACCACGGTTCGTACCACAGTTCCATGCCCGTTGATGACAATGACGATGAAGTTGAGACGGAGACATCACCCATCAAACCCGTCAAACCAAAGAAGGCTTCGCGTGGAAAAGCGAAGGCCAAAGGCATAGAACCCGAGCCTCACAAAAAGGCCGAAATTTGGACTAAAAGGGAAGAGATCGCGCTTTGTAAAGCTTTCATACATATTTCTGAAAATGACAAAAAAGGAAATTGTATGAATCACTACGAATTTTGGGGTTATGTGATAGATTACTTTAGAAAAGAAACCGGTTCTTAGTGGACATACGACTCGATCATGTCCAAATGGAAGACAAGGATTCGTGGTAGGGTTGCGAATTTTTGTGCTATTATGGACAATGTCCAATATACTCATGGAAGTGGCGAGAATGATGCGGATGATAAACAGAAAGCTCTTTTGGAGTATGAAGTGCGTTACAATCATGAATTTAATTTGTTGGAGTGTTGGAACATATTAAAGGGTCATGATGCTTGGAAGAAGGAGATGCCGCTAGTCCGATCGAATATCCGGAAGAAAACAAAGGGTTCTACAACTACCTCGGGGTCAACACAAGGTCCCTCGAATTTCTAAGACTTGGATGATTCTGATGAAGCGGAGGATGATGCTAGAGTAGCACGACCACGTGGTTGTAACACCCCCAACTCAAATATGGCAGCTACAGTGCTGGGGGTATTACGAAAATAGAAACCAGGCACATTTATAGTAAACGACCACAACTCGGGACGTTTAAAATGTGACCAAAACATATCATTCGATTTATAAACCATTTAGAGTACAAGTACTCTTT
>LBNU01001253.1:8857-21300 GCA_014162995.1 Artemisia annua | reverse complement strand
GATTCAAAAGAAGCTTTTACAAGCTTTACGAGCTTAAATAAGCTCAAGTCCAATTCTAGGGCTTGTAACATGTAAACAACTTTTAAGCAATAAAAATGACAAATAAGCTAAAGAAAACTTTATGAAAACTTTTAAATAAGCCAAACTAAAACGTACCAAAGCTCTCACAAGCTACCAAAACCCAAATAAGCTCAACTCATGATCATAAGGCACGAAAATAGGTTTCATGCAAAGGTGGTGCAACTTTGTGAGCTTATTTGAATCAAAGTAGAAGAAAGAAGCTTGAATAAGATGAAAAGCAATGAAAGTAAATGTAAATAAGCAATCAAATAAGCAAGTAAAAAGCTTTAAGACTTAAAGAAAATTTTGCATTAGGAAAACATTACATGAAAATAAGCTAAACTAGAAAACTACTAAAAACTAACCAACTAACCACCTCAAAAATGAGGTTGAGGGTGGTATTTAAGGACTCCATGGGTGGGTTCCTTCTACATCAAGCCCCCTAAATTCTTATAAGTTCATGAAATGACACATAAACTTTCATTATACTAGCTAATAACTTCTAAAAAGTAAACTTAAGTCCTTGTAATCTTGAGGAAATGTGTTGACGAGCCTTCAAAAAGTCTTCAATGATATAAAAGTGATCACTTGCTCGAATTTGGGAAGCTTATATAAGATAATCATCTTTAATCTTCGATTAAGTATTTCTTTCATATTCTCGAGCCTTTAAGTAATGAAAACTTCGTCACGGGCTTTTCTTGAGTGAATATCAATTTTGACTCGGCTTCTAGACTCTTTTCCACATCTCGTGCTCTTTTCGGGCTTTTNAAGCTTATATAAGATAATCATCTTTAATCTTCGATTAAGTATTTCTTTCATATTCTCGAGCCTTTAAGTAATGAAAACTTCGTCACGGGCTTTTCTTGAGTGAATATCAATTTTGACTCGGCTTCTAGACTCTTTTCCACATCTCGTGCTCTTTTCGGGCTTTTCTGTTGCATTTTGTGATGTTTTAGCAATATTCATACCTGCACAGTCATAAACACAAAAACACGATATCTTTGGCTTTTCGCGTTAGTTTTTGGTCTAAAATAGTCTAATAATGGTGAATAAAAGATATGTGAATAAGCACATATCAACCAACAACAAAATATGCCACCCACCACCACCACCATGGTTCGGTGGTGGCGGCTAGTGGCTGCCGACACACGAACACAACCAAACGGAACCCAAAATTAATCAAACAACCAAAATAGACATTTCCACTCGCTACCCAACTCGACCCAACATCAATTAACATCAAACCTCACCGAGTCACCGAGTTGACTCGGTGAGTCAACCGGGTCGCGACTCAAAACGAACCAAGGACAAGATTCCACACGATTTTTATATTAAAACCTTATTTAAAAAAACGTTTTTATTAAGGATTTATTAATAATAAATCGGATTTAATTAAAAACGAAATTAGGGTTTAGGTTTAAATGGGTTTTTATAAAAGAAAACGTGAGGAAAAGAGTGGAGGAAGGCTCGGTTACCCAAGAGCTCGTCGGAGAATGATTTTGGCCGGAAAAAGTTGGTGGGTCGCGGTCAAAAATCAAGATCTAGGGCGCGTTATGGATTTTTGGGTGAAACGGGTTGCGGGGATGAGTCGGGGGTGTCCCGATCTATAAGTCTAGGTAGGTGGTGTTGTTAGGGGTGGCCGGAATTTGTGGCGGCGGCGCCGGCGGTGAAGGGTNGTGTTGCTAGGGGTGGCCGGAATAAATTCCGGTGGCCGGAATTTGTGGCGGCGGCGCCGGCGGTGAAGGGTGGCCGGATTTAGAGAGAGAAAGAAGAGAGAAGGAGGTGAGTTTGTGTGTGTATTTTTGAGTGTGTAAAATGAGAGAAGGGGTAGGGTGGGGGGTATTTATAGGGGAAGTGATAAGAGTGGGTTTTAGCTAATCTCCTTCATAAAACGGTTCGGGACTCAAATGACTTAGCAAACGGACTCGAAAAATTATAAAACTTGCGCCATCGTTCTCGAAATAGTTTTTCCAATAAAATCAAGCATAAACTTCATAGTTTTCCTCAAACTCATAATAAATCAAATAATTTGGCAAGTGAAACAAATTCGAGTTTTCTAGGTTGTGCTGAGCTAGTCTACAAGTAAATTCTCGTTCCTAATATATCTCACGCTCTTCAAATCAAATTTAACATGCTTTAAAGTTTTAAAATGCTTCAGGCTCTAAAAATAGAAGTTTGGCTAGAATTTGGTTTTAGGAAAATTACCAGATGTTACAGTGGTCGTGATGCAACAAGGAAGAAATCATCATCCTCTCGTGATTCCCAAGCTCCAACAAAATCATGGACAAAATCACTACTATCGGACTTTTGGTCGACGAAGCCGTCAAATTCGGGAAAAAATAAAGACATGGAGTCGTGGAATGCATTGAAGGAACAAGAGCTCGCAAGAGAGAAAGTTAAAGCCATAGAAAGGCAAACGGAAATCTTGAACCTCACCAAAAAAGAGCAAGATTTGATTTATTACAATTCGTCAATCGACCCAAATTTAACCGATCGGCAACAACAAGAAATCATTCGTCTTAAGGAACAAATTAAGGCTCGCTACGAATTCAATTACTAGTTTTTAATAATTGTTGTTATGTTTAAGTTTTTAATAATTTAATATTGTAACGTTTAAATTTCGTATTGTTTATGTATCGTTTAGGTTTTTATTAATAAAATTTGTGTTTGTGTTAAAAATGTTTTTTTTTTTTTTTAAATGATGATGCAATATGGGTCACCACTGTGGGGAGAGAGGTGAAAATAGGTTGAGGAGAGAGAAAGCTGAGGTGGCAGCCGGAATGATGATGCAATATAGGTCACCACTATGCCTAGCTTAATAGCCATTGAATAATATTATTCTTGTCTTTCTAGAAGCTTTGAAACCTATATGTTTCGTGCAGAACTAAGGGGGAAAAAAGGCGATTTCAACTTATAACTAAGCGTAATTGCAACTACCACCACCCGTTAATTGCCTCCATCAAGTGTGGAGAACTGCTACAACCACACCACCACCACGTGTGGTGGTGTTGTTTTTGTGTTGGTTTGGTGGTGACGATCATTGAATGTGATGCACACTAAAATACCCTCAAGGCGTCAACGGTCTAAAATAATGACCTTGTACAAAAATTTAAAAATACATAAAAAATTATCTTTTTAGTTGCTTATAAATATCACCCATACACCTTAAATTCCATTTTATGCATTAAAAAATCATTTTTCTCATTATCCAAACAACTCAAATTTCTCGTTATCCAAATGGATTACGAAACGCTCATTTTTATTGACTCATCGGAAGAAGTCAATGGTATTAACTTGAAGTTTTTAAAAGTGTGATGTTGTTTTATAAATAAAAATAAGATGAAAGTTCACAAAGTACAAGAAACATCGTAAACAGAGATCGTTATTGTGCTCATTATCGTTTAACGGTTGTTTACCTTTTCGAACAACATGTATCAATAATATACATTCTGGAAGAGGTTCCGAATGAGTTAAAAACTATTCACTAGCATAATTCACGATGACATAATCATGGTGAATATTGTTCGTTAAAATATTGATTGTATGGGGAAAATGTGGATTTCCTAACTGATTAAGTGCACCACTTCATTGATAGTACTTAAACTAATGTGGAAGACTATATCGACTTCACGAAAAAAAAGCACAGATTTCAGAGAATGTTCGGAAGCCTTGATTGTACGTTTGGGATTGGTGTAATTGTCTAAATGCATATCATGGTCAATGGTGTAGAGGTGATCATAGTTCGAACCTATTCATTTTGGTGGAAGTTGTTGCCTCACAATACTTACCAATTTGGCATGCTTTCTTTGGGGTGAACAAGGACAACAAAGTTCAGCGATCTCAAAGCAGAGAAAACATTACAAGTTTCATTTGAGGCTAAAGGTGAAACTTACAAATAGAGATATTATCTTGTAGACGAGATATATCGGAAATGGACGACACTTGTTAAGTCGATTTCACATCCAAATAAAGTGGGTAAGGTATAAACAAGCACCTGAAGCGGCAAGGAAAGATGTGCAAGAGAGGTGTGATAGAGAAAAAAAGGGACAAAATAGTCAATCCCGCACGGTCGATGTCTGTTATTAAAATAAAGAATATAGTGTACACATGCATCAAATAACATAATATGATTCAAAGCACAAAGAAAAGGCAATATCTTCGAACTTTTATCTAGAGGAACGACAATGTGAGGATGACATCGTATGAACTCACGAACAAATGTTACAAGTGATAAGAGAAATAAAATTAGTAGAAAAACATCAACATTTTTTGCCGATTTAGTGAAACACATTCCACGTGTGACACAATAAATTGTAATTTTATTTAATTTTTATTTTTTATAGTGTAATGTGTATAAACTTTAAAAATTAATAATAGTATTTATTATTTTTGTAAGAGAAAAAAGTATGTTCTGTGGTTAGTTTTGCACAGCTGTGGTACGTGTAGCAAACAAATGCCTATAAGGCCGATTAATCGTTGCATATATATGCGTTACTAGGCCACCAACCTTTCAATTTGTGTAAATCGGTCAACCATGGTCAACGGTGGTCAAACTTACCGAAAACTTGCAAATCTTGCAGGAAATACAAAAAACTCATCGTAAACTAGTTTCAATCACTTATAGTCGCTATTTATATCTATTACAAGATGTGTTTTAAGGAAAATTTTGTCGAGAATACCTAAAACTCGCCGGAAATACCCAGAACTTATCGGAAATACCAATCTGATTAATCACCGATTAATTCCGTCTAGACCGATTACAAGCTACAAGGGGGTCGACCGCCCGACTACCGATTCACAATTTTTGCAACCTTAAATAATAATGTGACGTTGATGTAAGGGGTATGTTATGTTTACTTTGTCACACCCCCAAAATATCGCAGAGGAAAAGTAACCTTGATATGACTTGTTAGGTCACCATATTGTAAACACAAGTATTGAAATGATAGAAATGAGATGAGAAATAGAGTTTGGTTGATTAGATCAAATATGAAGAATAAAAGTGCAAGAGTTTCCTTATGTAAATGAAATAACCAACAAGAGAAAGGTTTACATGATGTTCCTATTTATAGGAGAGGAGCTAACATCCCTTTCTCCTTCCTTTCTCTTAGACGTATGGGCTTAAGGCCCATTGGACGTATGATGGACTTCATACGTTTACATGATTAAGTAATTGTTCTAGCAACCTATTACAAATGATGAAATAACCGAGACTTGATACAATGTAGATAAACTTAGGTTCTAACAATCTCCCCCTAAGGATCGGTTGTTGAAGAAGTGATGTAAGTCACAGTCATTTGAGGTTGCTTGACGTCTTTTGTCTTTGCACTTTAGTTGTGGCATTCATAGCTTTTGACGTCTTCAAAAATGATTAGTAGAAATGATTCATCGTTCTTTGTTCTTTATCTTTGCTTGATCAGATAGTGATCAATCTGATGTGGTAATCTGCCATTCGTCACATTCTTTGACTCCAGTGGATCTGCATCATTCCGACATGCTCATACATCTTTGACGGTTGAAACTTTCATAAGGGAGGAGCTCTCTTTTCATATGTGAAGATTCTTTGTGTAGACGTAGAATCCTTCTTTAGACGGTGTGTTGCTTAAGATCGTTTGTCTTTATCACTTTGTAGATTCTTTTGGTATGGAATCTATCTTTGACATTCATGTTGCTTCGATCTTTCATGAGAGCTTTCATTTTGTTGAGACGTAAGTCTGAGCATGTGGAAGCGGGGTTCAGGATGGTTGTTGTACCTGAAATGAAACAGTTAGCAATAAAACATCCGGTACTTACAGGTTTGGAGTTAGAATTCGTCAACAGCATAGTGTGAAGACACCTTTTAATCCTTACCAAGGCCGTTCCTAATCGGATACCCCCTAGAGGGCCAGACATGCATACGCACACCCACGATTAGGTGAGTCGCTTGAGATCACCCCACGACTGTAGACCGTTTGAAACCATCGAACACACTAAGCGTAATCCACAAGGAATCACCGAAGTGACCTGCTGTCAGGGTTGTTTGATGTTGACCCTGGCAGGATTTCCGTTCAATCATTCGAGAAATACATTAGTAAATCCCTCATAAACGTTCAAGGCAGATTGCTAAGATCTGCGAAGGACTCGATAATTTACACTTAGTGTCCATTGATGAAATACACTTAGTGTAGAAGTATTATGTGTTCCTAAGAGATCTTTTATGTTATCTCGTGTCTCTAGACTCGATAAGTGCACATTTGGTTTCCTATGCGGAGGCATGGAGCAGAGGGCCTCCTGTTTCAATATCAACCATCTCTAATAGACGATCGATAGATAACACTGGTTCCCCGTGAGAATGAAACAAACATCTTTTGAGAGATGCCTGAGTGGCTAAGAAGGTTTAGGTGCATTGCGTCACTGGGTCCATGACGTCTTTTATCTTCAATACCGGTGTCGCCTTAGCAACGACCAGTAGCATATGAATTGAACCCAGTGTCTGACCTATGGTTGACAAAATGGAGGGCTATTTCTTTTCACCCTTTTCATTCATTTTCTTTTTAATTCTTCAACCCCTTCTTTCTCCTTTCATTCTTTTCTCCTTTTGTTATATCATACCTAAGGACTTCTAATTACTATCTATTGGTGATGTCCTTGGGTAGATCCCTCCGGTTTAGGCGGATCGTAGGACGGTTTTACCTATCCCTAGTCACCTTGTAACTCCATGACTATCCTATTGATGCCTTTAAACCAAATCATTGAAAATCTCTCAAAGTGTGTAAGAGTGTAAAACTTTTTGTTAACACTTTGAGGTTTTGGGATTTTATATGAAGTACTCCCCCTCAACATATGCTCATGATTATTTTCAGAAATTTGCATATGTGGGAAGAGTTGGCACTTTTTGAATTGATCCACTCTTAATAGTCATGTACCCGAGGGACACGTTTACGTTGCTTAGTTAAAGGGATGCATTATAAGCTTTTAGGTGATAACTAGCCCTAATAACTAACTTGATGTTGTTAACATTCCTAAAAGGAAGTTAGACCCGTCAAAGTAAACAACTAGTAAGAGTTTCTCGAAACGGTACTTTCTAATCGGATAAATCCTTTCGAATTCAAACATTTGTTGTTTCGTCAATTCGTGGGTCAATTCTGAGTCGAGCTCGTATGAGATAAGACTTTTTGACATCATATTTTAATCACTTTCTTTTTCTCCCCCTCAAAAATAGCATATCAAATGTTGTATTTATAAACGGTTTTGATTAAAATATGCCTTTTTGAGTCTTATGGGGAGAGATCAACAAGATTTGAAGATTTAAGAACGATGTTTTGATTCAAGTACTCCCCCTCAACAAGTGATTATTTATTGAGGTGTAATACTTGTCTTTTGAGCAGATTTGAAAAATACTGAAAGGTTTGATTAAATCTTCTCAAAAGTAAGAAGCTTTCGCTCCTTATATTAGGATTGTGGCACTGAAGCGTACCACAGGGTCCTTTCATTACAAAGTGCGGGTTGTGCACTGTTATGTGTGCACACTCCTTAGTAATTACAAATCAAACAATATTATAAATATATTGAAATATTTGTACCAGAAGTATGGGAGCTGAGCTAAGCATCAAAGACTGTGAACTTTGGATCAGGTCGGCGAAATGACAAGACCGGAAATGATGGTCGAACACCGATATAGCTTTCCAACCTTCTGATCTGTTGTCGTCGATATAGCCTTTCTTCAATCGTATGGACAAAGTTTCTGATCATTCTGCGTCCATTAGCTTTCCACCTAGTTGCTCTTCCCTCTTTTAGCCTCTTCTTTTCATCCTCCAACCTTTCTGCTAACCCATCACGAACTCGTTGAAGTGTGACATCACAAAACTTCTAAATCTCATCGAACCTCATGAAACGAAACTGATGCTTGCGGTTGAGGTAGATGACTCCAAATGCCGGTTGTTGCACGAGAGAGTATTGTGACATCCCGGTAATTTCAGGAATCATGAGTTGTGGTTGAGTAAGGTTGATGGTGTTCTGATAACTTTCCACTCCCAGCTGAAGATCTTCCACTCTTTCTTGAACAATTAATCGTCTGATGTGGAGTAGGAGAGATGCGATGAAGTTGTACTGTGTGTCTTGTTCAAAGTTGAGCAGCTTTCCTTGAACTTTTAGCAGATACATATCTTCAATGTCATTCAGGTTCAAATCTGGGAAGTCTGCTTCACAAAACTTGTACTTCTTCTCGTCTAGTCTCTTGACGACGATTTCCTTCAAGAAGGCGTAGTTGAATTTCTTCTCTTCCACGATCTCCAGTATGGCAACGATACGAAGTGGTTACTTCACATTCTCACTGGAATTGAGATGTAGTCTGTGGGTGTAGCCAAGCTTTCGTTTTTCTGGCCAGTGTTGAATACCGATAAGAGCGTCCCTGTTGTATTGGACAACTGATTTGCAGTAGATTGGTGCGTGCTCTTCAATGTCTGGTAATTCATATCGCTCCTTGGAGGTCTCGTGTGCATGCTGAAGGTATTGGAAGTCGTTGTTGAAGAAGCGTCGGTAGGGGATCTTATGTTTTTCTCGAAACCCAAGTAGAGGTAGTGGTTTTGTCCAGTCCGTGAAGTAAGGTTTCTTCGTTTCAGTATCGACATTCGATTCAGGGTTAAGCCAGTCGAACGAGCCAGATAAAGCATAGGCTATGTTCTCCATGTGGTAATCGAGTTCTACTTTGTTCCCGGATCTCTTTTTGAGAAAGTCCATTGCTTCACGATTAATCCGCTTTAGTTCAGTATTTGACAACCTTTCAACTTGTAAACCTGTCATAATACTCTGAGTCATCTGCAAAGTATTACCCGGCAATGGTTCGTCGGTCTCAAGCGGTGGTTGTGCTTTGATCATCATTGTCAGCCAATCTGAGTCATGAGCTTCGTCCACATCTAGCCATGAGAATTGAGTAGTCTTCTTCTTCTGCTTCTTTGACTTTGAGGACTTCNACTCTGAGTCATCTGCAAAGTATTACCCGGCAATGGTTCGTCGGTCTCAAGCGGTGGTTGTGCTTTGATCATCATTGTCAGCCAATCTGAGTCATGAGCTTCGTCCACATCTAGCCATGAGAATTGAGTAGTCTTCTTCTTCTGCTTTTTTGACGTTGAGGACTTCTTCTTCTCTTTTGGAGACGATGGACCGGTTTGAAATTCAGGAATTTCTGATTCGGGTATTGCTGTTTCTGGTTCTTCCTGAGTGTCAAACGGTTGAAGTATGAATGGTGGCTCTGATTGTGTCGGTCCGGAGCTGGATGCAGGAGCTCTTTGTTTGGAAGGAGGAGCCTTAGAAGTCTTGTGGGGCTGTTGTGATGAAGATGGTGCTTCTGACTTCTTTGACTTCTTGCTTTTCGGATCTGAGTCAGGATCATCATCTCTCCTTTGTCGTTTGTGTTTACCGGCAGCTTCCTTGCAAGATTCTTTTGAGGCAGTGGCTTGAAGTGCCTCGAACATCGTTGATTCTTCAGGTGTCTTATCCTCCTTGTTTATAAGCTTGACAGCTAACAGTGTTTGCAGTTGTTCAGTAGATAGTTCTTCCGGTGGTGGAGGATCCCTGTTAGTGCGAAGGTAGAATGGAGTTGACTCAAGCATTCTTTCAATGTTGTGCTTGATCCTGGTATTCAATTTAGAACGAATCGGCTCAATAAGCGCAGACACAGCTGGTTCAATTATTGCAGCGAGATTTTCGTTGAGATATTCTGTTGTGTACTCTTTGATCATCCCGTCCATGTCGGCATGTAGAACTTTGTCGACAAGTGCACTCGCATCCTGAAGATCTTTGACTTGTGAAGTCAAAGTTTTGACCTGTTGTGAGAGCAGTTGTACTTGGTCATTAGGATCTCCAATTGGCTGTTGCGTCTCCTTCTTTTTCTTCTTTGCCAAATCAAGAGCTTTCTTGATCCGCTTTGATGCTGTCAAAGCTGCTTTGCCTCCCTTCTTCTTCTTGTCTGATTTGCCTTTGGATGTTTTCTTTGCTGGTGGTGGTGATGAGTGATGTGATGATGATGATGAAGATGATTTGTGCTCGGGTTCTGATGGAGGAGGTGAGGGATCCCTTGGAGGTGTTTCTTTTGGAGTCGGGGGATTCTTTGAAGATGAGTGCGGAGGACTGTTGATATATTGATCAGTGTCAATGAGGTCTTCGTCTTGATCGAGTCCACGAAGCAGTCTATCCGTCTCTTCCTTAGCTTTCCTCTTGATTTCCTCGTCTCTCTGAACTTTAGCAATGAATTCGGGTGTGATGTACTCTGTCTGCTCTTGCTCTTCCTCTGTAGCTTCTTCCATGACGATGTTCCCTTCAGTGTCACGTTGTTCGTTTTCGGTCTGAGGAACTACAGTGCTACTTGAGCCAGCCTCATGTCCTGGAAGATTCTTCGGTGTTTGATGAGGTTGTGGATGTTGGAGATTGAGTAGTACAGCTGCCCTGAATTCTTTCTCTTCCTGCTTCTTTTCAGCCCTGGTGTCGACAATGATACTCTTCAGTTTACGTTTGTCAACCAGTGGCTCTGCAGTATGTTCATCTTCTGCATCGTCATCACGAGCAGCATCACTCGGTTCATTGATGGTAATTCCTGTGCCTTTTCTTTGTTCTTGCTCAGCAGTTTCCTTGCTTAATTGTTTAGTCAGTTCAAGCCCTGGAAACTCTTCTTCTTCATCAAGTTGTTCTTCTTGGTCATCTCGAGCCTTTGACCTTCTTACATAGTCTGCTTCGTCATCAGATTCGGAGCAGAACTCAGAGTTGGTTTCTGTTTCAGATGATGAAGCTGACGGTTCATCCTGAGGAATCTGCTTAGGTGCAGCTTTCCTTCTTGGTCTGGTGGGTAGCTTTTGAGCAGGCTTTGGTTTTTGGGAAGTTGTAGTACTGCTCGTGCTACCGGACTTGCCACCCCTCTTGCTTCGGGTTCGGACAATAGTTGCTGGTTCATCTTCTTTCTCATTGAAACCAACTCTCCCAGCCTTGAATGCTTTATCATAGATTTTGAAGTTCTGAGTTTTTCTGATTTCGTCAACCAAGAAATGATCTGGGATTCTCAGGCCTTTGGTTCTTGGAATGAACCTGATGGACTTAAAAAAGGAAATCTTTGGGTCTTCATTAAATATGTCTTTCGGTTCTGTCCTGTCATGCATCCTCTTGATGAAGTCAGGGGTTTTCTCACAGAAGTATGCNGTTTCAGATGATGAAGCTGACGGTTCATCCTGAGGAATCTGCTTAGGTGCAGCTTTCCTTCTTGGTATGGTGGGTGGCTTTTTAGCAGGCTTTGGTTGTTGGGAGGTTGTAGTACTGCTCGTGCTACCGGATTTGCCACCCCTCTTGCTTCGGGTTCGGACAATAGTTGCTGGTTCATCTTCTTTCTCATTGAAGCCAACTCTCCCAGCCTTGAATGCTTTATCATAGATTTTGAAGTTCTGAGTTTTTCTGATTTCGTCATCCAAGAAATGATCTGGGATTCTCATGCCTTTGGTTCTCGGAATGAACCTGATGGACTTGACAAAGTAAATCTTTGGGTCTTCATTGAATATGTCTTTCGGTTCTGTCCTGTCGTGCATCCTCTTGATGAAGTCAGGGGTTTTCTCACAAAAGTATGCTATGAGTAGTTTGGTGAACCTAATGAATGGAATCACGGCCCTGTCACGATCAGTATGAATGTGATGGAGCATGTCGCTCATTATTGGTGCAGCAAAGTTAATCGGTGTCATGGTCATCATTCCCCAGAATACTTGCATGTGTTTTACCCTTGGATGCTCATGACCACTCCTTCTTCCTGAAATGGATCTGACAATCAGCATGTAGAAAGTTCTCCATGGTTGCGGCAGATATTTGACATTGAATTTTGAGAGAAGTGTGAGTGATTCATTATCAGGAATATCGTATCCAAGATTTTCGGAGATTTTTCGGAGAAAAATTTACGAGATCGTTCTTTGATAATTATCGAGACTTCTAAAAGTTGGAGATCTCTCCTTGACAACTGTGTATCGAGAACTCTCTAAAATTTTCGAAAATCCCAATAAAATGAGCGGAGATCCTAGATTTCAAAGTATATCTTGAATCTTTCAAATTATCGAGAACAGATGAAATGGAAGTTATCGAGAAACTTTTACAAGAATTATCAGAAACTTTTGAAACTTAAATTATCGAGATCTTTCCTATGGAATTTTCGAATCTTATCTTCCACCAAAATTTATCAGAAGATCTTCATAGTGACAGTTTTCAAAAATGTTCGGTCATTTTTCGGACATTATTCATATTTTTGATATTCAAGGATTGGTAATTTTTTCGACAAACTTGTAATTGAATGAATCCTCTTGAATATGGTTAATCTGTGATAATTGTATGTACTTGATTGTTTTATGTATTAACATGTTACCAAAAGTACTTATGTGCAT
>LBNU01001243.1:58575-84845 GCA_014162995.1 Artemisia annua | reverse complement strand
GATATCACACTCCAGGGAACATAACGAACCCGGGGAATCTTTGTATTCTCCAGGATACATTTTGAATCGAGTCCTCCAGCAGTTTTGACTTTCTGTTGACCAAACCCTTGGTTGACGGATAAGTTGACCGTTTGGGGACCAATCAGTATACCTTTTGACGAGTTTGCTGGATTTATGAATTAAAGTGTCTTGGCTCATCAAACATTTACTATGACCTCTTAATTATGATACCCCTAACAGTGTTACATTATATCCATAATCTAATGAATCAATGAAACATTTACTTCAAATTTAATGAAACAAAGTTTTGAAACATAAACAACTCAACTAAGACTTGACATACATATATAACTTGGGTTGCGTGACAAAGCTGTTTATTTACACATGATTCACTTTTGACATCAATCAGATTTCCCTAAACTAAGGTGAGTTCATAGCCTCACTTTTAAATCCTTTGAATGTTTCATAAACTCGTGAGGGGGATACATGCTATAAACTTGAGGATTTTCAAACCTGTTATCATTCAAACTTTATATTTCACATAGACTTTGGGACCTCCTTTTGTAAAACTCTGATATTTTAATGAATAATAACTTATCTTCTGAAAACGTCTTCTTTTGAGTCGTTTTCTATTACTGTGATTGTGTATCATGAAGTAATACCCAAGATTAGCTTCCGCTGCTATATGTGAAAAATGGGGGTGTTACACGATGGAAAACGAAAATGAATAGAATGATGCAAGTGGAAGTACGGTTATTAAAGAGAATTGGGTTCTAGATGATAAATGCCAAGACCAAAGGGCCTCTGGTCTAGCGGTATGGAGGTTTTACCCTCTTAGGAAAGGTCTCAAGTTCGAGTCTTGTCTAGGGCGATAGGGGTTTCCTCCCGCGTGTGTAAAGGGAAGGGTGCCATTGACTTCTGGGCTGGACCCAACCTGGTTGTGTGGGCTTCCTACGCCTTCTGGGCTAGGAGTCATGTAGCCACAATTGCCATTCAAAAAAAAGATGATAAATGCCAAGACCCCAAGAAAAGGAGTTCGTCCAAGGAAGTAGTGGTAAGTTTGGATATGAGGGGCGGGTGTAGAGACATTTGTGACGAAGTTCATGAAGACCCACGTTGAGGGCTTGAAAGGTTTAGACTACGACTTCACGAGTAGGAGAGAAGATTTTTGGGTGGCCCTCGATACTCTTGGTGGCGACTTGAAGCATGAGATCCATGACTTAAAAGAAATGTTTGGGGACGAGGTTATCAAGTTGTGAAAAGAGTTTGGAGAAGAGATCTCCGCCATTCATCAAAGCATTGAAGAGTTGTTGCAAGTGGNCCTTGTAGCCGAACCACGATAAACTATCGTGTTGTGGTTTGATTGTTCCTTCCTTTATCTTTTGCATACTTACATTCATATTGTCTTTGATATAACGTCAAATCTAAATCTTGTTTACACGAAAGTTTCAATAAGATTTTAACAAGATAATTAACGATAAAAAGAGGTAAACTATTCAACCCCCCTTCTAGTTTTCCACAATCTCTTATCCAAATTCTAAATAGATCAATGCATGATAACTCTAGTTGATGAATTATATCTCAAGTAATGACATTCATACTTGTTGACAAAACATAAATCATCCAACTTTGATCTTCGGAATTTTGAGAATACTTATTTAAGAATTCAACTAGTGAAGTTCTTATATGTGCATACTCAGCTATTTTGATAATGCCACATAATATTTCATAAAATGTGTGACATCCTTAACCACCAATATGACAATCAAACTTCTAAAACATTTTAAAGTTTAAAGTATTCTTATTCTTTAATGTATAATTTAACAATGCTTAGTAAGCACAACTAGTACATATAGCTAAGGATGAAATCCTTACCATTACTAGTACTGAGTGTCATCTCAATTTCATTAGCATCATTGTATGCAAACAACAATATGCTTTTTAAAATTCCCGTAAACATTAATATCAATTGTGTAATGTTTGATGCCTTCCAAACATTCAAGTATGTTAGCTATGACAATTTCCACAACAATTTGAAAAATTGTTCATCTATAGAATCTGGAAGCTATTCCAGGCTGAGGATGTGATTCTATATCCAAACATATTTCTTTAGATATCAATGTTGTCAAATCATCTTGTAATTAAGCATGATACAACAGTAACATAATGTACATGAAAAATCATTGAGTCATACTTAGATTTTATTCATGTTCTGCATATTCATTTAGATATTCTAAATGATATATCATGTTCTATTATATTCATTTACCACATATGTTTATGTTAATAAACATTCAATCCAAGGTTGTATGTCATATTTTCTAAATCTCCAAGTGAAGTTTTATTCCAAACTAAGACTTAACATTTTACTTATATGGAATGTTACTTCCTATATGTTTTAAAACATATATGATTTATGAAATTAAACATAATACTCCCCCACTAGCTTTTAGGAATATTTAGAAATTATCTTATTTCAATTATAAATCAAAACATAGATTTAATAATTAAACATAAGAATAATCTCCTAGATGCATGCATTTATCCATTTATGGATTATTGCACTTTGTACACTTTAAAAGATTTATTTTAATTCATAACTCCTATTGATTACTTATCGTCCTCGCTCAAGTAATCTCTCAAGAAAGAGTTTTGGTATTCCATTGTCATATTCATATTAATGAAAATATGACAATCATAATCTTTATATATTTAATGTGTTTATGATAGAATATTCAATCACAGTTAATTGCTTAAATGTGATTAATAATCTTGTCATAAGACATGCATTAAATACGTGTACAATACTGTCCATATGATTTCTATCCAAAGATTTAAACCACAAGGGTTACCTTATCTTTGGAGAAACTCATCTTCATTTCCTAGTCTAACTATTAAGATAAACCAAGTTTCAAAATTGATTATCTTTATGGACATCATCTTAATCATTCATAGCATGTGTACTTTACCCAATTCCATATTTAGTAATGTATCACAAAATAATTCTCAACATATTAATCAAATATCTGAGATATCCTTGCGAATCTATGAATGAGAATTTCATCATCTTGAAGTTTAACATTTTCATGTCTAGCCTCATTATGATATTCACTAGTTTATTTTTGAAGATTATGTATCTTGTAATTTTATCCTTTAAAGATCAAAACTTCCACTTGCTTTTAGTAATTTAAAGACTATCTACAAATACTTAGCAAATAAAGCAACAATACAATGTTCTCTTTTGGGATATTACAAATACATATTGATAGTTCATGATTTTTATTTGTTAATAACCTACTCATAAGTAGTTTAACAAATTCAGAACTTCAATTTAAGACTTAATGTGATTCATCACATTCCATCATATAATGTTGTCTTATTAATCTTCTAGGTTGGAGTCTTATTGAGTATATTCAATCCATACTCAATTTTCTAACCTTGATAACTTTTGGAAGAAAAGAAGTCATAGTTATCTTTTAATCAAACAATTATAACAAGAGTTTGATTCTCCTAACTGAACATACCATAAATATTTTGTATTTCATTAGGATTAATATTGTAATACAATATAACAATATTAAGGATAACCATATTCCTTTTTGCTTGTCTATTTACCAACTAAGTCATTTTAATGGTATAATAGTATTTTCAAGCCAATTACTTGCTTTATAACACAAGTACTTTTGGCAAAGTCACTTCATGTCTATGTCTTTACAAGAAAACATAAACTGTTATAATCCCACCATACGTTATAAGTCATTCAATAATTAAATGACTTCATGTATATGTCTTAATTAAAAAACATAACAAGATAACGTCTTACTTTATTATAAGTCTTGTAACAATTAAAAGACTTTATGTTTATATCTTTACAATGAAACATAAACATGTTTAACTAAAGTAATCATGAACACCATCTCTTGATTTCAATAGTATTTTCAAGTTAATTTATTACTTCTCAATAATGTAAAACAACATTATTTATTTATGTCATTCCAAGAATACATAAATATTTAGATTGAAGTAGCATTAGATTACTTTATTAATTTATGTCATTCCAAGAATTCATAAATATACAAATTAAAGTAGTCTTGAATCATATTGACACATGTTCTAATAGGTATCTAATTTAGAAACTGCAATTAACATAATTACATTACATCAGTTGATCTGCTAGTAATGAAAGTATGAATTTACCTTTCCATTGTAATCTAGCCAAGCTCTCACATGACGTAAATTACAACTTCAAGTGTTTCTTAAATTAGATGTGTTATAAACCCTATTATAACTTTTAATCGCTTACCTTTCAGTCAAGAGAATCATTTAAATCATATCTTTATGAGTTGTTTCTTGCGCACAATTAAATATAACAATTCTCCCACTTGTGCATGTAACAACCTCATATAGTTGATAAACAACACTCCATGCGTTTGTTTATGTGATCAATATGATTGTGTCATAGATTTCAGCATAACAAGTAGATGTAGAACAAAGTAAGGAAACGTACAAGACTAACCTTAAAAGTATAAGTGTCTACTTTTGGAAAGTAATTATCTTTAGCTACCAAGATGTCAAAGCTTGTAACTCCCACTGAATTAAAGATCATTACAATAATTTCTTATTCAGTAATAAGTACACAATACTCCCACTGAATTTGACAACATTATAAGTGTTTCATATCCAGTGAAAGAAAACAGTGTGCTTTTAACTTTCCAACACCTTTTAATGTCCATACGTAACAATTACTTATGCATTAAAGTGTGCATTCTACTATGTTAATGATAGAATAACCATCAATGCTATTAACTTGAATAAAAATTGGGCATGCAATTTCTTCCTTAACAGGTCTACCATCCCACAATGTATGTAGAACCTATAAATGGTTAAAACAAAACAATTAGATAAATTTACTAGTTTGTCTTTTACCATTTTGCGGTAATTAGTCCAGCTTCTAACTTTAATAACTCATAAAGTTCTAGTTAACCAAATATCCTATTTGTTATTAAGAATTTAATCACCAAACGAGAGTGATAAAATCTTTATAAAAAATGAGCAATTCTTAACTATTAAAGTTTGTCATGAGCTATATATTAGAATTTAGACATATCTAATATTCCTATTATCCTTTCTCATTCATGAAAAGGAATAGGATTGTATCTCACTATTCTTTCATAGAAACGAGACTTCCTTTGTCTTGTAAGTAAATTTTTCTTAATCAAACATATGTTTGAAAACAGAACGAGATCAATTTACCAAAGCCCAAATGTTGTTTACGGTTTAACGTTGCATCAATACCTTAAATGAATTAACAAAATTCAATTTTAGTATTTTCGATAATAAAATCTTTAAGAAAATAAAATACCCATTGGTAAATATTCATATAAACCATAGTATTTTCTTAAAGCTAGGATCCTTAATTGACATAGTACCATTACATCAGTTGATCTGCTATTAATGACAGTATTCAACAAGGTAATTGTCGAACAATAATTGCCAATATCATATTGCAATCCTAGATCATTATGGGATTTACATTCACAAAAACCTTTGGAATGTAAGCATGTTTAATCCCCATCTTAATGCCTTGAGTCCAAGCTCTCACTTCCTACTCAATTTAAGTCGTCTATTTTAAAAACTGCAAACTCTCATAATTCCATTACATTCAGTTGATCTGCTAGTAATGAAATTATATAGTTCACCTCTCCATTGTAATATAGCCAAGCTCTCACATGACGTAAATCACAACTTCAAGTGTTCTTTAATTAGATGGCATTCGACTTAATTTTTAAGTGTAGTAATTTTGATGTGTGATCAAATAATGTATGAAGAAGCATGCATACAACTTCATAACATTGGTTTTTACAAAACATTTTTATTACCAATTCACTAAGATCAAATTAACAAAGTTTTGATTGAGGTATTGGGTTCACCAATTAAAGAATTACTAACAATTATCGTCCACTATACCGTACTTTTGCATAAGCCCTAAAGCTTAGTGTTTCGGGTAATCATAGTGGAATTGTAGTCAATTCACCCTTAAGATGATATTGTACGTAAAATAGTGATATAGGTAAGTCTAGATCGGCGCACAAGCGGTTGTAGAGAACCGGTAGGTGCATGGTCTTTAAAAACCCCTCTCTACAAGCACATTGTACGGCGATTTCGGTCCGCCTTTCACACACTATTATACAAAAACATCAATCAACTAAACCTTATAAATTTGATTCTTAAAACCAAAACAAATTTCGCCATTTATTTAGTTCATATTATTTTTATACAAAAATTACCCTTTTTCGTTTATAAACATGTCTAACACAATTAAACAAAAAATAAGTAATTTAAACAAAAAATAAACAACTAAATAAAACATATATATCATAACCATTAAATATATATAAAAACATGTAGCCACATGCAAACTTAATTCGATAATCCTATTAAAAATCAATTCTAGGTTTTAATTAACACATAATCGATTACTTAATATTGGAGTCTTCCCCAATTCGACATCTATCAATTAATTTACATGTAAAATCTTAACAATTAAAATTATATCATTGAATCCATGCTAAACATGCATGTTTTCATGGATTCCACATAACAATTATTGTATATAGTCACAAGAACGTTTACTTAAACACAAAAACATGTTTCTTAGGGTTTCTAATCAAATTAAAGATAAAAAACCAAAAACCCTAAAATTTTTTAAAAAAAATTCGATTCATAATAAATTAGGTTTTTGATTTTTATAAACCCTAAATCTAAAAACATGCATAAAACCAAACATAATTCGTTTTTTATGTGTTTTGGTAATTAATTACACATTATAACGGCTCATGATGCCACTGTTCGAATATTATACTCAAGTCATACATATATAAATAAAAGCATCAGGTAAGCATAGCGGAAGCAATTAGGATCATATAATGCATAATTAATTAACCAAACATAAAAGTAAACGTACCTTTTGATTCTAGCAAGAACAAGAATCAATTCTTCAATTCAAGATCAAGAACCCTAATTAGGGTTTATGTGGATTAAAGAATAACCCCTTACCGTTTTGCTATTCAATCCAAGAATACTAACAATAGTGTGTTAGTATCACGTTATTGTACACACGTACTATTAGCAATTCGATGTGAATGCTAGTTCTTGATCACAATAGATTTACCAAACACTTTGTAATGTTCAAGGTTACTCGCAAATCCCTTTTCTTGGGGCTTCACTCGTTGACCTATAAACAAGAGAGGAGAAAAGAAGAAGTTTGGCCTTCTATTGAAATCAAGTATACCAAGGGATGAATACATAGGGATGTATTTATACCCTTATGGTTGAGATCAAGTTTACAATGGTTTCCGATGTGGGATTCCATTGTTTGGCCATAAACAAGCCCAAGAGAGGATTTCTAAAACCTTCTCTTGTCTTGTTTTATTTTCTTCGTATCCCGTTGACATTTACCGACCGTTAGTCAATTCCATTAATTACCTAACGTTCTTTAGTCGTTTATTTTGAATTAAATAATTAAATTTAACATTTGATATTAATTATTTAAACATCGAGTCTCATACGTAAAGTGTGCAATCTCGTGATCTCGAGTTCGATCCTAACGTACGACTACTAAAATAATGTCCATAAACTAACAATTAGTATTTGGTATAGACTATGCCCAGAAGGATAAAGTGTTACAATCTATTATGAAATTTTATCAAAGAAAAATATGTTACAATCTTTATAAGATCTGAGAAAATTTTCTTTTCTACTCATTCTCTTTAGGATTTACAATAGACCATTTATAACTCTAAAACTATCCTATTATTTTACATGAAATCTAATATACATAAGATATCTTATGAAATTTTTAGTATTAAGAAAAAAATATGATTTAAATGGATAATGACACTATTAGAAAAAATAGAACGGGCAACGAGCAAAATCCCGATAACACAATGTCGTCGGGACAAAACACAAAACGTCAAAAATTAGCTTGACCGAGGCTTCAATGAGTTGAATTTTTTACTAAACAAAATGATGACGACATGTCGTAGGCATTTTATTGGTCAAATTTGACTTTCAACATTTCACCCATTTTTTGGGCTGTATTTTTTCCCGCCTTTAATATCCCTACGACATGTCGTCGGTACAAAAAACCATACAAATTTTTAAGCGATTAGTGTTTGATTAGCGTTAATTACGAATGTGGTTTTTTGTAGGGACTGTAAATAGCGACGGGGCAATGTCGACAAGTTGGTGTCGACGAAATGTCGTCAGGACGAGTATGTGCCTACGACATGTCGTAGGGACGGTTTTAAAAAAGTCGTAGGGGAAAGCCCCGATTGTACTATTGTGATGCATGTTTAAGTTATTTGGGGAAGTTGAGCATTTTTTGACAATGATGTATATGGAAATCTCTTTTCGGCTAATTCACTGCCAAATACTTTTTAACTAGGATTTGAACATTATATATCTTAAGTGTTAAAACAGTCTTGGGATGAATTCACATTTAGGGAGTCATCTTTAGAGTTTTTCAAAGACCAATAATAAGTCTCTCCATATTGAAGAGGTATTTAGTTAGTTTACTCTTGAACCAAAAGAAGATGTTGGACTCAGTGAGATCTGACAGTATCTCACTGACTCCCCTCTGATCTCCTTAACATCAAGAACATTCTGAACTTTGATACGTATAAAAAATATCTAAGTATCTAAGAATGTTTAGGCGGGAACTTTTTAAGAAGATAAACACAAAAACATTTATCAAGAAAGTCAAAGAAAAGTACAAGAGTTGATATAAAAGGAGCAACAATTGTCAACGTTGTTCCCTAAATGGGATCGGACACGCCCCTAATACCCCATGGGTATCCATCTCGATATTTGCCTATATAAGAGAATGTTTCAAATAAGTAAATATTATCTCTTGCAATTAATGTGAAACACATTACAGAGAGCATTTACTCATCCACGAGAACTAAGTCCGTGAATCTTTCAGAGTGTTACCATAGTTCTTTCTTAAACACTTACTTTGGTTAGTGCTTAAGTTAGTGAGGAAATTACCATACATTATCATTCAACTTAGATTGTTATTCCACAAACAATCTTGGTAAATTCTATGATTCATTTACATAAGACTTTAAATGTTGAAAAATATTTGTGTAAATCTTTCTTGCTTGGTTGTCTTCGCTAACCTGTTTTAAACATACATCAATAACATGAAAAGTGGTTGACAAACTAAAGTTATTATCCACAATCGTTTAAAGCAAACAACAAGTGGTATCAGAGCGGTTTGATCTAAAACTTCTACCAAAACCATTAAAAAAAATTCAAATTAAGATCATGCCATGTCAACTGATGTGCCTCAACTTCTAGATTCAAAGAGTAGTAGTTATGTCACCTCTGCTCCAAGCTAGAGGTTGAAAGATTTACAAAATGAAAAAGGAGAACGTTATGTCATCTTGTTGGAATGGAACTTAATTATGGTCCATATGTTCCTAAGATGACTAAAAATCTCCCAAAACAAGAAGCTCAATGGTCAAATGAAGAGTTAGGACCAACGCCTTAAAAGTATCATCATGTCATGTTTACTAGGTGAAAAACCTTTTGGAATTTCTAGTTTTGCTGATCACTTTCAGAAAGGGGTGGAAGATGACTTGGATCTAAATAAAATTTTACCTCATCATTAAAATGAGGTCGTGAATGCTTTTTTCCCCCATTTGTTGTCGATAACTTAGACACTAGTGAAGATTGGGGGACGGGGATGTGACAGATGATTCGGAAGTTGAAAACACGTGAAAATTAAAAACTCGAGATGGAAAAAGCAAGGTTCTTATCAACCTACCACCCAGTAATCGAAGCATAGTTGATGCCCATAGTTCACCTCGCTATTGTGAAGATGGTGAGAAGATACAAGATAATAACCATGTAGCAATGGTAAAAGATATTCATGTTTTCGTCGGAAGTTTAAGTTACCAAGTAGACTTTGCGGTGCTTGAAGATTTAGGGGACTTTATTGATGATGATCTCACCAGTTTAGTTTTTGGAAAACCTTTTAAGGAAGTAACTATGTTGGGAGATAGAAAACATGAAGGGTTAATCTCATTTTCAAACAAGGAGGATGTGGTCACCAACTAAATGCCGAGAACAATGAATAGGTTTCGACAACTAACCGATACAACTTGCAATATAATACCACCAATACTAATTCTAAATGACGAAGAGAACATAAATGGGTTCAGGTATCCACACCGAAAGAAGAAGACGTTCTACAAAACTTGTTTGAAATTAGGTGATGGGTACAAGAAAGATGAGAGAATTATTGAATATCTTACTAGGGGCCACGCCAACATGCACGAGATGTAATTAGCTCCGGCTTTAAGTCAAACTTAATGACTCTTAAATAAACAAAGGTGCTTGCCGGGAAACAACACGGACCGTTAAGTTTTCTTTTTCAAAGCATTTTTAATTATCGTATGTTTCTGTCCAGGGATAATATACGACGTATATACACTTTGTACTTACGACGTATATTGCCATACGACGTATGGACTTATGTCTCATACGCCGTATTGGAGGCCTGTTTGCATTTTATTTTTTATTTTTATTTTTATTTTTCTTTTTGATTTATGATGTATACTCTACCACGAGTGACGTCTTCTTTGATGGACCCTTGAATAGTAATAGAACTTAATACGAAATAGGCTGAAACTCAAGGCATCATCTTTGACAATCTACCTATGCTCGCATTCTAAATCACTATATCATTTCGAGCAATAATTATAGGATTTTTCTGTTTCATTTCCATTTTTCTTTTCTTTTTTTAATATTTATTTGTATAATATGGACATGGTACATCTCAAGTGGGAGGAGAGAAATAGAAATGATAACTACTTACCCTTCTTGCTAGTTTATTTTGAAAATTAAGCCTTAATTTAAAATTTTTAGACGTGTTTTTCATAACTGAACTAGTTTTCGTATAAGCGAGTGCACATTTACCCATATATTCCAATTATGAGGATTAAGCCTATTTGTTTTCTCCATTCACATAATTCCACTAAAAATTGAGTATGTGTCGGTGGCTTGTAATTTTGTTTCTACGAGAGGAAATTCACGAGTCATGAAAAGAGGATGATTATGATGAAGAATGTCATAATTTTGACATATACGAAACCCAAATGGGGGATAGATGAACTCAAGTGGGGGGGGGGATACATCTGTAACGTTTGTATTTTCAATTTATGATGTAATTTTCGTTTTTGTAGTCATGCAAATAAATAAATAAATAAATAAATATATGCATGCAATGTTGTTGTTGTAGTTGATGATGTTATAAAAAATCAGCGAGTACTTTATTGTAGTCAATGTGTTATAAATTGACATTTATGTTGTAAAGTTTGTAAATTTAGCTAAGTGCTAATGTGAAGAAGATCGCCGACGTACTGTGATTGAAGAATTCTTGAGGCGATATTTCGTTGTTATAAAAACATTACCACTTATTGGTTATGATGTATCGAAGGACGAGTTAGTGTGCATTATATGCCAAGGAACTATAAGATCTAAGAATTATGAGGCAGCGAACTACATCTTACACATACTAACTTGATGGTTTATGATGAAGAACGAGTTAATGCACTTCTTATGCCCAAGTACTACAAGTTATATGGATTAATGGACACTACGGTACACCTTTTATGCATTAACTCAATGAATATATCATTTGAAGACTCTTGAATGATTCAAGGACTCTGCTTTATGGGATCAAGTCTGACTAGACACGGAGAGAGTGTGGACTTAGGGATATGTCCGTATGCTCTTGGAATATACCATTAAAGATACTTGCTAAGTATGACCCTCCAATCATACGTTGTATGAACCTAAAGACCCAATGACGTGGATATGCCCATCTTGGTGCATACGTCGTAACACAAGACGGGCGCAAGCCCTTTTTGCCTATGAATACCAATTTTTCTCACACAAGTTGGAGAGTCCTGAAGGTTTTTGAAACCCTAATCCCTTAGGTCGTTTGGGGAGGTTGAAGACAAAGGTAGACACCAATAGTAGAGGTTTTACACATCATAAACCATTGATTATCAGTTTTTCAATATGATTTTTATTATCTTGTTAACTATAGTTGTTTAGTATATAGACCACATGAACGACACCTATAAAAATCATTAAAATACCTTGGCAAGTATCTTTAATGGTGAGGCATGTTTCAGAAAGGACGCTCACCTGGTTAAAAGTGGTTGACAATAAAGTTGAATATTTAGTGGTGATATTGGCGTTATTAGACCCGAAAGGGTGCTTTCTCCTTTATCAAGAAAACTAAGTGGCTTGGCCACCACACAAAAACGTAGGTTACATCAGTTGATGATGCTTAATGCTTGGATAATTAGTTAGGGTAGCAGTTCCCGAAAGGGCGTGCCCAACTTTTAAGAAGAAGTGAGGAGTGGAATTGACCGTACACGACCTCCTATATCTTACATTCTTAGTAATATGTCATTGATGAAATTATGGGATTAGTAAGGCAAGCATACCTTTACCTCTTGATCTTCTCTTCACCAATTAATTTTCTATTATAGTCATTAACTTAAATACATAATCAACGGATTTAAATCGCGGTAGAATAAAACTATGAGTTAGACACTTAGGATTACTCGCTCCTCGCGAACGACCCGGTCTTGCCGACTCTCTATACTATACGAATGAGTACATTGCCCGTGAGTAGTGTACCTCGTGAGTGTTAGTGAAAGTCTAAAGGATTTGGTACTATAAATTTAAAGCTAGATATTATCACCATCACCATGCTAGCAATCGCCTGTACAGGTTAGTTCTCGCGCAAGATACTCAAATCTCGAATGCCTGAGATTTGGTTTACTTGAGAAAGGCTAGGTTAAGCTTATCCAACCCTTGCCTTGATTTGCCCATAAAAGGTGTCTCTTAATTAACCAAGTCAAGAACACCTTAGTCAAGATAAATAGTTGCTTGTATCCCGATGATTGACATCTCCTTTATCTTACTACATTTTAGTGCATTTTATTTGTGTTGTCATCTCATATGAGACTTGAGACACCTTACCTTATGACATTTTAGAATAGTCTATTAAGAAACTATGATTGTTAGTACCTTTTTCATTTTCGTACAATAGAATGGAAGAAAAAGAATGAAGAGAGTAGATGGAAATAATTGGAATAACGTGGACAAGGAATGTTGGGCTGTTGGCAGAGTTTACTTTGCGGAGACAATACTCGCTCAGAGAACTTGACCGGGCTCACAAAATGATTTGTTTCAAGGGTTTCGTATCATATACAACTATTAATAATTTTGTTTTATACATAATTTTATTAAACAAATAGCAATATGGTTGTGTTTTTTTCTCTTGTTAATTTGTTATTATCCCTTAAATAATCTGGTTGTGTTTTTAAAAAATATGTGAGGTCTTCTTTTAAGATTGAACTAATGAAGTGTTCAAATTCATAACCTACTCTAGATAACAAGAATCTTCTTTCTTGGGTCAATTCTTGTTTATATCATTTTTAATATCACAACTATCAACTTTATGTATTGACATATTCTTATTTTATGACCCATGTTCTACTTAATTGTCTATATTCTGAATGTTCTGAAGTTTCTGGGAAGTCGATAAAGAATAACGTATATAGGAATAATCATCGCTTAAATCATTAAATGATAACAATTAATCTAATTAAAACATCAACACTTGGCACTTGCTACCTAATAAATATTCCTAACCACCATTTACCACCATACCACACCACCAATCACCGGAAATACATACGCTAACACAGTTTGGCTCACTGCGATACTTTGATCAAACACAAACTAGCCGTGTAATTTCGAAACCATTAGAAATATCCGTCCGAAAACTCGAGATTTTCTTATGGATTCATAACGTACATAACAATACGAAAGAAAATCCATAATGCTTTTTGATTTTTTATCTATATTAAATCCTTAATCTTATGAAATAATTTTGTGTAAAGTTGGATTTGATTATTAACAAACAACCATAAAACAAAGTTAAGATCGCGACACCCCAAAATTGACAAAGCCTCAGCAGGCAGGGCCACACACCATATGTCCCATTAAATAACCACCAACACTAGTTTACCAAATATAGCCACCTCTTTCTGACTATTATTTTTTATTTTATAATTCATGGTGTTATCACATTTTATTCGGAAGACAAATAGAAAGACAAGTTAACCTATATCTATACCATAAATAAAGAGAAAACGGTCAAAGTGAAGAACTTAATCTTGGTCAAACTTAAAAATTCAGTCATCTATTTAAGAAAACGTACATTATTTTTAGAAAAACTTAAAAATTCAGTCAGTTATCTAAGGAAACTTACATTATTTTCGGAAAGCATATGCACAGCTGGAAACTATTAATACACATCGAAAACCGGGTTGACCCGGGTCGCTTCAAACCGGGTTGGTTGACCGGTTTAATTTGACCCGTTTTTTCGACCGGAACAGTTTCAACCGGTTGAACCGTCCGGGTCGAAACGTGTTTTAAAACATTATGTTTAATCCCAAAATCCTCAACCTTTTATTATTTTGAGTTTATAATCCACAAACTTTTTTTATCAATGAAGCTATCTGCCGCTATAAAATCCCCTTGCTATGCACGGGTACTCGTCTAGTATATACTTATGGAATTTGACCTACATATTCTACAAAAAGTGTAGATTGGCAGGAACACCCTGATTTTATAGAATTTGACTTACATGTATACTTGATCCGTTGGTTGCCCACATATTCTTCTATTTTACTAAGCATATAACAAAGTGATATTTCATAATTTGCAAATATAAAAATTAGAGGAAGAGTTATTTGCGGAATGATTTGTTAGTTTGCATTTGTTGGATGATACTGAATTGTTCATAAAATTAAAGTAGGAATAAATAAAGTTGATAAACTAAGCAAGCAAATAAATATGCTTAAACATACATACACCCATTCACACGCGTGCACACATATAGTTCAAATGAGTTGGTGTCATTGAGACATCTAACATGTTTTTTAAGACTTGTGATTCATATTTGATTGCACCTTTTGATTAGAAACAAGTAGTTGTTAGGCTTATGCGATGTAAGATTATTTTTAATAATAAAGTATTTGCCAATCAATATATCTTACATATTCAGTTAATTTATTAATTAAATCTTTAATGATCAAAAATGATATTGATTAGGTGCTAATCAGTAATTTGTCATATATATGTAAAAAGAGAATGCAAATTTGGTTTAATATTTGAATCTCAGTCATGTTTAGATGGACATATACGAGAATATTGTTATCATTCAAGTAGACTGAGCTAAACAGTTAATTATAAGATTGAAGTATAATTTGATTGTATGCCATGCTACATTGTTACATGAGCCTCTTCACTCATGCTAATTTTCATAATATTTTTTCAAAAATCATTTTAGTCTGTATCATTAATGTGCACATCTTGCTTCTTCCATAACTTACTCTTGCAAATTGGATATTGTCGTTATCATGGTTGTTGATTATAGAAAGACAAGTAAGATAATAAATAAATGGCGTATACTGTCATTGTGCTATAAAGAATAATTCTTATATTTTAAAGAGAACGAGTCCAAAGGAACTTTGTATCCATAAATTTGACAAAAACCTCCATTTCTTTATTTGTCCCTCTTAGAGGTTTAATCTACAACAATTTTCAGTTTTTGACAACAGGGCCGAAGTTACAACTTACCCCAATTCGCTAGATTTGTTTAAATATAAAATTTAGGCGAGATATGTTTTGTTTACAGAAATTTACATAAAACAATTTCACACATTATATGGCAACTAAATACGAAGAGTGAGAAACATGAAAGAAAAAACATAAATAGTAATGTGGGCTTGATGGCCTTTTACTTCAGCCCATTGAGCCAGGTATCAATTGTACTAATTCTATGTGCACTACGTATGAGTTTACTTAGGATCAAATGAGAAATATAATTAAGATGAGAAACCAAGAAAAGAAATTACAACCACAAATATTAGATGCACCCATGAAAAATAGATGCATCTCCTATTATTTCTCTTTCCTTATTTGAAATATGTGGCTATAATTTTTTCTCACTCTTCTCATTTCATTAATTCTTCTCACTAGATCCATACTCCCTATGAGTTTCCATACATTGAGCTTGAAATTAGTGATTCAAGATTGATTAGTTTTTTTTTTTTTTTTTGGGTAAAGGGCATTCCACCCGGTAAATTATCAAGATTGATTAGTTAAAAGTCTGTAAATTGAGTTTACTTGTAATTGTCAAGTATTTCGAAATGAATATGTGATTAAAAGAGAATGACACTCAATTTATAATGCATTGCTAGCTAGTGCAAACTGTTCCGGAAGTAGTTTCATATTCTAATTCTAACTAACCTTTTCTTTGAAATTTTTAGCCTGATTAAACTAGTGTTCTCTAAGATGCTTTTTATGTTCATTTTCGTTTGTTTTGATGTTACTTAGCTAATTAGCCTAACTTTAATAGCATATTATTATTTGTGCTGTATCACTCTCGGTCCGTCGGTTCTGTTATTCTCCTTTCTTTTCATATATCAGGGATGTTGCAAGTGTACACATATGGATCGAGAAGCATTCTTTACTTTCCGAAACAAAAGCAAGTAGATAGTATATATCCAAGATGTAAGTGTACTCTAATCATTGTTACTATTAATATGCCCTTGGTAGATATCCAACCTAATGCAGCTTGAAACAATTTGGTTAGATCGGACAAGGTTGATAAGTTGAGAAAAAATAAAATAATGACAATAATCATCGATCATGTGCGGCTTCTCATCAAGCAGCTGACCAATGCTGACACCAAGATATGCTGATTTACAAATATACTAGCAAAACTTGCGACAATAAGAACAGTTTATTATCCCCAAAGTACGACAATGACAAATAATAGCCTTATGCACCTTTGCGTGAAGCTCAAACAGCTGAAAATAATAGAGAATGGTGTGCTATCAGTTGGAGTTCAATGTGGAGATAACCTTTTATAGTATCCTGAATTATCAGTATATTCTAAATACTTACCAAACCAAAATTAGAGTTTAAGGAAGAATAAAGTATTATACAAAATAAAAATACTAATAATAATAATAATAATAATAATAATAATAATAATAATAATAATAATAATAATAATAATAATGAAAACAAACATCCACACCGATTTGAAGGAGGTCCTCAAATTTGGTGTTAGTAACAACTACCATATGCATTTTGTCGATCAGCAACCTCGAATTAACCTTCTTTGCTTGAGTTTGTCTGCCCGTTCTCATACGCATGTTGAGATATTATTCTACAGCAGAGGTAGTTTAGTATACAAAACCTCTTTTCTCTCCTAACCGTTTTCTCGCTTTTCACGTACTTCAAAAATCGCCATTTTTCTTCAATTTCTTCATGAATACTCAATGAAGTTCAATTCTGATAACACCATTGGATTCCTTGTTTCATTCCGTAGCTAATGGTGTGTTTGAATTCGATTTTTAGTAAGATTTGAAGAAACCCCCAAATTCAATAATTTGGAGGGAAAATTCATTTTCTTGTTTCTGCTTTTATTTGCCTTGTATTTCAATCTACTACACTGTGATTTGTTTCTATAGTACTTAAAATTAGCTATTAGTAGTTATGACGAATAAAAAAAAGTCAAAGAACATCGAAACGGAATCCTAGGGCTACGATTTGGTTGGATGATCATGTTGTTAGTAGTTTGGGACATAAGAGAAATGAGAAAGAGGTGAATGTTAGTAAGAAGGCGGCTATGAATAATAGTACTGGGAAAACTAATGTGATTGAGAAAGATGGTGAATTAGAGAGGAAGGAAATTAGGGCACAGAATTTGGGGGAAAATGAATTTGTTGAGGAAAATGAAGCGAATACGGAAGGAGATGAAGGAAGTGATAGTGAATTGAAGAAGAATGATGGAAGTGTTAGGGAGATGAATGTAGAGACTGATTGCAGCAAGGAGGTTGAACAGAGCACTGAGAAAAACACACAAGATGATGTTGTAAGTACTTCTCATTCTCCTGATAGTAATGTTAGTGATGTGAATACTAAGAATGAAGGTAGTATTGATAGTGAAAGGAATAAGGAAATTCTAAACAAAATTGAGAACTCATATGCTAAAATGGTTGCTAAGGATGCTATAACAGTGACTTGATGTTTATAGTACCTAAGGTAAAAGAGGATGGTGAGGAAACAGTTTTATTTGATGAGGATATTGTGCTTAAAGGTAGTATGAAATGGCAGTTTACTATTTGTGGTTATTTTGTGGGTAAGAATATAGGAAGAAGAATGGAGGGAATGATAAGGGTAAAGATGTTGTTAAGGAAACTGCAACAGCATCAACTTCAAAGGCCAATAATGGGACGTCTGTGAATGTAAATGTGAACTCTAATAGGTATGAAACTTTGAATGAAGGAATAGTTGAAAACACAAACCCAAAAGGCTATGATGATGAATTCCCTGCCTTCCCTATTTCACAAAACCAAAATGGTGTTACTAACGGAACAACAGTGGAAGATGATATAAGGTTACAAGTGGAGAAGAAGATGGAATTTATTGATAAGCTAGTGGATGATAAGAAGATTCCTAATGTTGAAGAATCAAAACTATGGTTTGAAGAGATGAGATCAATATATATCTCATATTTGTCATAGAACCAATGAACCAATCATATCCACCCATTTTTATTTTTCACCTTTTTTTTTAAAACAAAATATCTTGCAAACGGTCAATCGTCAAGCTACAAAAAAAATACCATCGCGACGAGAATTAAATCATCTTTCTATAGATATGCATTGTTATATACTTTCGACGAACTTTTTTTTTCGACGAATTTTTTTTTCAGTTACGTATGACAAAATCATACGTGATTTGTATCACAAACACATGCGATTTACGAAATCACATGTGATTTTTCTAGAAGTAACAGACAAAAAAAGAAAAACAAATTGACGAAAGAATGTTGAAGTACCGTCTACTGAAAGAATGTCGAAGTACCCGTCTACTGAAAGATAAAAAATACTCGTCGCGATGATATATTTTTTTCACTTGATGATTTACCGTTTGCAAGATATTTTATTTAAAAAAAATGTGGAAAATGAGTTTTTTATATTTTGATACAAAAAAAAAAAAAAAAAAAAAAAAAANAGATAATTTAATCTCGCCGCGATGGTTTTTTTTTTTTGTAGCTTGACGATTTACGGTTTGCGAGATATTTATGTTTTAAAAAAAGGGTGGAAGTTTAATTTTTTTTATTTTGATAAAAAAAATGAGTGACTAAGATTGCTTGATGGGTTCTATGGTAAAAATTGAATCTATAAAGAACTTTCGACATGGTTTGAAACTGTAAACCAGCTTCTATACTACAAGAAAAAATGGGAAGTAAAATGGAAAAAAGAATGCCCCATATGAGAAAGAGGAATCTGATTCTTACTGGAATTTCATTAAATGAATATAGTAGAGAATTTGGAGGACTGGATTCTGCTTTGTCAGTATAGTGTTATTTGTATGAGTTTCATGGTTTGTATGTTAGTGTGGTTGTTTTGTTTTAGCTCCAAATTCAGATGCTATGGCTTGTCATTAGCTCTATTTTGGATGCTTTTCATGTAGTTTGGTATTAAGCTAATATATTTTTCACCTTTGCATCAAAAATATTATTCTACAGCAACTATGGAGGTGCGTGTGCTGCATATATATAGAAAGAACACATGTTAAAAAGAAGTACGTAATACAACGTCTCATGATTCAATCATACCTAAATGTGATTATTTTTCACTCACCTTGCTCGGATGATCCAGGAGCGATCACATCCTTCAATTCGTGTGATATTTAGTATTATTCATGTAGATCCTTTTTCGCATCCTTTCCGGTCAAATATCCAATGACTAGAATGTTTACTCCGCTATTGAGCGATTCTTGTACATCAACGGATCCAATCTCGCTCCTTGACTCCACATAGTTAAATCAAAGACCTCATTTTAGCATTGATTACCTACATGCCAACACCAATATTAAGACCGATATGGAAATAAGAAATGTTCCGAATTATTAAATACAAAACCGTCTGAAAGAAATTGTTAAAAAGAACTTATTTTAGTTCAAGCTGGCTGCAATGATTAAACTTTTATCAAATTTGTGTTTTTTTTTTCTTCTTCTTCTTTTCTAGTGGATAACTATTTTGGGACGTGGGAGTAATTGTAATAGATCGACAGAGATCATACATCCATGCTAGAGCCTGCGCTCAAGGAAGCACCGTACCCTCGGGGTGACCAGTAGAGTATTCCTGGTAGAATTGATGAACCAGCCAAGGTGACATATTCGGTGTACGATAATATTGCTTCACAAATGCCTTTTGCTTTATGCTTAATGTCATAACATCTTTTATATAATAAAACAAAACCCTAAGTGGGGACTTTTTCATTTCAAAAAACTCAACCTTCCCTTATTAAGTAATTACTAAATTATTATAAATTAATTTTAAAATAGTTTAAATAAACGAAAGGCTAAATCTTTCCGGATTTGAGTAAAACTGGAATATTTTTGTTTTCTAATTTAGCTGAGGAAAAATAATTACAAATACACATGTACTTAAGTGCCTTTTCTTCATACTTTTGGACTAGATTGTACACTTAAAAAGAAACGGAGTCTTAGTGTCTTACACCCATCTTCATTCTCCTACGGAGTATAGCAAAACCCTACAATCCCAAACTCGATCTCACACAATAAATCGTCTATCACAAAAAAACATTCTGAAGATTATTTGATGTTTTGGTTTCCAAGGTGTTTATCATATATGCATCCATTGTGTAAGTATCGTTTAAGTTTTGATTTTTATTGTGTTTTTATAATGTTTAAGTAATAAATATTATAATTATGATTCGACTATAAATATCATGTTAATTTAGAACAGTTAATTAAAACTGGACGCCCTTCTATAATTGTTAATATTTAACTTATTAGTAGTCAATAGTCGTTCAGAACTTATAAAATACCAATTTTCAATTCTTGATTAATTTCATCTTGATTGTGTTGAATCGACATGGATTTGTTTTGAATTGTGATATGTGATATAGGTTTAATTTTATTAGTTTCATTGATGAATTAAAGTGTTTAGTATGTTATGCACATCAGGTGTTTGTTTTTGTGCCACAATGAAAAGATGCTCGACGAGGCTCGAGCAATGAACACCGAGATTATTTTCTTTTATGTTTGTAATTAGTAATCAGTGGTTAAATGTTCTAATATTGTAATGTTTACATGTAGTTATCATCGAATGAATGTACCGGTTTGATGAGTTTATGGCTAGGTTGAATAGCATCTCACTAAAAGTCGAAGGAAATGTACCATGTTTGTTAAATATAATGACGGTCCATGTTATTCCTCTATATTGTTGGCTTTAACGTAATTTGTGTATTTGTCAATAACTCATTTTGTTTTAATTTCTAATATGAAAACATGAAATTTATGGTTGGGTGGTTATAGGAAGGAAAGTCAGTATGGTGAATAAGAGAATGGTGTTGGTGCCGTGGTGGTAGAAGCACGCGTAAGAGGGTATGTTTCAACAAAGAATGTAGAAATTGTTTAGTTGCTACCCTCTTTTGGTATAGGAACTTTAGCATACTAAAACGTACCGCATAATTTTGAGAAAGGATTATCTGTAAATTTTCGACTAAGAGCTTTTATAAAAGCATGTTAAAAGATCTAGAGGTGTATAACGGGATATATTGAGTTATGCACATCAGTAAGAATTTGATTAAATAATTAGCAATTGATTTTATATCTTGCCTACTCATACGTAATCTTTTAAATTAAAGATAACAAAGACACCAACCTTTGAAAATCTATGTTTGAATAGTATGTAAAAATCTATAGGGAGTTATTTGTTCCCTAATCAGTCTGATGATTTATCACCGCACATTTTATTGATGTTGATATTTTCTGTTCTGATTGGAAAATTTATTGGTTTCTATTAGTTCATAGTGCAGTAGCTGAGATGAAGGCATGTGGATGGAACGGGCGTGCTCTATCAAAATAACAATGAAAGACGGCACCGGAGAACTTTCAAATGATTTAGATGCTATTTTTCGCTTAAAAGGAAGAGAACTCAATAAAAAAACATGGCTGATGTTTTCTTAGTTTACTTGATGATATGTGCTTCCCAGGCTTCCTAGGCGCCTTTTACATAGGTGTGCCTCATACGACACAACAAAGCTAACAACCCATTTGTTGAATTGAAGAGAGTATATCATCCTAATTTTCCAAGCTACGAGCATCCCAAAATAGCGCACCATGATTCAGTGATTCACTCACTCATGTTACATCGAATTGTCAAAGCATGTTAAAGATAAAATAGACTACTTTGTGAAACTAGAGACGCCATGGTTACATGAATTGAAGCTTAGTAGGAGCTCAATCCAAAGGAGCCTAGGAAGAATGTAAAGCGAAATTATATGTTAGTCTTTGTTATGTTTTGCATTAGGTGGGGTGGGAATAAGAACATACACTAATAGTCGTCATTTGTTATATTTTAAAATTTTCATATTTATAACATATCTATAAGAATAACATTTAGCATAGGGTTATACGGAAACGACTCAAGATATTCGAAAAATTATTACTTTTACAACAAGTGCTTGCACCGGTGAAAATGTTAAATGCAGTCAAAATTATTATAAGTTTCATATATTAAATTAAAATTTTAAACTAAATTTGATTTATGTATGAACCCCGTGCGTGCACGGGAATTATAACTAGTATTTCTATAGAAGAAAACATCAGAATTACTCAATTACATAACAAAATTTTCATAAATGAATACTGTCTCTATGATCTGTTTCTCAAAGCTACGCTTAGGCATATATACATTCCAACCAATAGCATAAAAGTAAAAACAAAATCTATTTATAACATATGGAACATGAGCTTGTTAGTGGAGGCCCAACTCGTCTGCCACCCGATCAGCTAGTAAGGCCCTGGAGGATATGGATATGGATAAGGAGGAGGCATTTGTTGTTGATCTTTCGCTTTTCTTCTTTCATCCTTTCTTTTCTTTTGTACTTCTACTTCGTTTTTGACTTCTTCGGCTTTAGATCTGGCTTCTTTTGATATGTCTTTCGCTTCATCAACTTTTTCCTTGACTGAGGATCCATCAAGTGAAAGTGTGAAACATAAGATAGTATAAACAAATGAATTAGATACGTAATAACAACAAATAGCTCCTAGCACAATCTTGTTAAACTGAGATAACATTACCTTTTTTGGTAAACATTGTTGATGTGAAATAACTGACGCCTAAACTCACAATTGCATTTATAGCACTTGATACCCCCTGTATTAGTAATGTGGTTTCGATCCCTTTGCCACCTTTCTGATTGCAACAATTATTACAATTGTTTTTGTTGTTTCCTGATCATTTTTTTTCTTTCTGTCAATGCTAGTTTACTATGGTCCACTTACCGAGGAATAGAAAGGAAGGACCCGGGGCCAGAGCAAGTTGGGTTGGGGTATATGTGTAGTATGATCATTAAAATGAATAGCACCATCGTACCACCATCACACGGTGATGGAGATGGTGTTGGAAAAGACAGTACTTACCGTTGTCAGTTCACTACTACATTCGACGCCACTCCCGTCGACATTTTCGGGGCCATCCCGTCGTCATGTCGACGGGCGTATATTATCCCGTCGACATGACGACGGCTACCTCTTGTCGGCTGTGCCTCGTCGGGAACGACTATCCCGTCGACAAACCCCGTCGACTTACGTGGGACCCACACTTTTTTCGGTCAACAAATTTTAACGGGGGAGTTATTATCCCGTCGACAATGTCGACGGGACAATAACGTTAATTAACAAAATAATTAATCTTAGATTAATTATTTTGTAATTATGCCGTCGACATGTCGACGGCTAGTTTATTTTAATTTATTATTATATTGGTATTATGCCGTCGACATGTTTGACGGTATAATACCAATATAAAATATTAAATTAATGCAAATGGTACCGTCGACATAGTCGCCGGGATAATATTTAATACATAAAACGTTATTTTACATTCCCGTCGACAATGTCGACGGTACCATATTTAATTTGAAATATGGCTTTCTTCTTCCCGTCGACATGTCGACGGGAGTATCATTATAAATATCAGCCAGGGAACTGCCCAGCAGCAATTTTCCAGATTTTTTCCGGAAAATTTTCCGGAAAAAATCTACCAAAACCTGTAACAAAACCTATAACAACACTTGCAAATTATCCACCATTTTCAACTCTACAAAACACATATAACACATATATCTCGACATCGGCTAAACACTTGCAAATTGAAGCCCAAAACACCCTCAAAATGTATTAAAACATATCAAATCTACAAAACGGGGTGTGGTAATATCTAAACCTAGCTACCATATCAACAAATGTTCCAATATCCGCGACGTTCAGATCTCAACCTCCTGCTCGCCAAGTCGAGGCCTCACATCGGCTAAACACTTGCGTATTTAATATAACATTTTCCTAGGTACATATTACCCCAAGTCGAGGCCTCACATTCAGATCTCAACCTCCTGCTCGCCTCTGAAAGACAATCTTGACAATCACTTGCACTCAAATCTTGTACACACTGTGCCACACCTTGTATGCTACCAAAATCTACCTTACGAAAGTATTGGTTGTTCTCAGAAATTAGATTTGCCAACACATTATCAATGCTGCTCAAAACATCTGAATTAGAACCACCGGATGGGCCACACTTCCTGGAAGCCTCCATCTTGTCCTCAATACCAAAAAATGGTGTCTTGTCGTATTTCACGAAACATCCTTCTAATTGTATTGTGCCACCAGTCGAAACTGGACAAATTGTCTTGAGCTGACTTACAGAGGCTGCCACACAGTCTTTGCATTCTGCTGAGTTAAGGTCTCCTCGACATTGGAAGAGGCCATAAACATCATCCCACTGTGAGTTTCCTGGAGGGGAGATTTCAAATTTATTGAAATTACTTAAAGAGGCTGAGTCAACTAAGGACTTGAATAGTGAGTTGACATTCGAATCGTAGGGAGTCATCGAGGCAAAAGAAATCGATGAACAATCAATGTAGATGTTAGTGTCTGCAGTAGAAACTGTTATGAGGGATACTATGAGAGAAAATATAGGGAAAAAGAGGGAAATAGCTTGTTGTAGCATTTTTAGAGTATCTAATTCAAACCTCTAATGACTTTTAAAATATGTGTGAGTCAGACTCGTACACATTCATATCATATATGAACACAATTCTCGAGTTCACCCAACTGTTGGGAACTTGGGATATGTGACGTCCATGGACGACACACATGTATGTCGGGTGTGGCACGGAATACACCCGATTTTAGATTACGAAGTGCAAAAGATTTCAAAACTGTCATTTTTGTGATATGTGCAACCCTCAAAATGTTTTTGTTTCTTTCGTTTCTTACGGTGTAACTTTAGTTAGTCTAATATTTTTTTTGTGCAACACCCTTTTAAAATCCTGTATCCGTCCTGGTGACGTCAAAGGTTTGTAACGAAAATTTCCAACCTTGTATGTATGGTAAAAGTGAAGATGCTATTCCGGATTTTTAATTAAACTAGACATGATGGTAGAAATTTGAGCGAGGTAAAAGTGGGTTTAAGAAAGTAAAATTCCCTGTAATATGACGTCTTACCATATCTTTCATTTCCTTCTACATATTCAAGCCTTAAGTCTATTCCGTCTTTGTTTTATTTATTTATTTATTTTTTTTGTCTATATCTAACTTTATATGTTTTTGTCTTCAGGTGGCGTTTGGTTCGTGAATTAAAAATTCCGGAATTTTAAATTCTAGGAAATTAAATTTTTGAGATTTTAAAATTTCGGAATCTAAAATACCTTTGCATGTTTGGTTGACAGAAATTCACATCGACCCGATTGACACAAATAAATTTTTTTTAATATAAATTTTATAAATATCCCGTTGCAAAAAAGTCTAAAAGGCCGATTAATCGCCGCCTAGACGCTACAGGGCCACCAACCTTGCCAATATATGTAACTGGGTCAAACAAATAGGTCACCCGTGATCAATGACGGTCAATGGTGGTCAAATACAAATCTTGCCGGAAGTACCCTAAACTCACCGTAAACTTATTTTGATCACTTATAGTAACTGTTTAAATCTGTACAAGTTTTTTTTTTTTTTTTTTTTTTTTTTTTTTTTTTTTTTTTTTTTTTTTTAAAAAA
>LBNU01001243.1:44701-56947 GCA_014162995.1 Artemisia annua | reverse complement strand
AAATAAGAACTCATGTTATCCTATTTAAAAGTTTAATCTATACGTACACGAGTTTGAATATTAAATATAGTTAAATTATTATTAACGGTAATATAAATATCAAATGGTAAGTACGAGTTACTGTGATATGAAAATAAATAGACGCGATTGTACTTATAACGACTCATGTAATTATTATTTAAAGTTTATATACGGATATCCGGAAAAACATTTTGAAAAAACTTTACGGAGTATTTTTTAACTTTATCAACGCTCATTATGTGCAACTAAACTTGCACATTTTGTACAACATGACATCAATAGTTAAAGTTAAACAACAACATCAACCTCAACATTAACATCTATGTCAGCTAAACAAAGTTAAGTCTTTCATCCAATAAAAATTTTACAAAATATTAATTCATATTATTACATAATGAAAAACTCATGCATACTTATTAGTTGTACTTATATCACAATTTTCACGGTTAAATTCTTATATGTCCATATACTAAACAAAAATTTTAAAATAAATTTGATTTATGTATAAACCCATGTGATCAAAGAACCTTTTACCCAATAACATTATAAGGAGACACACTCAAGAATCCAATACAAGGTCGATGCCATGGTTATATTTACAATACATAATCAAAACGAAATTTTAAAAACCCTGTGCGTGCACAGGTATTATAACTAGTTCATTCAAATTACAATTCCTTCAAAAGATTACAATTCCTTCAAAAACATTCTGCGAACCAAACGCACCCTTAGTGTTTCTGTTTTCTCCTCACTTTTTTTTATAGACTTAAATTATTCAATATGATGTAGAAGTGTAGAACACTCACTTTTTGACGGTACTACAAGATTTTAATTTCATTTTTGAACAGCAAAATATTTTTAAAAATGGAAAATATTGGCTACAATTTTTTTAGCCAATTGGATACAATTATAAATGTGTGTTCTTGATTCTTTTTGTGGGTCACTATTTTTTTTCTGTGAATCACTGATTCATTGATTTTGTATTTATTGTGAAGGATGGCTACAAAAATTATAGCAAAGCTATCCCTATTAAAAAATACAAGCCGGCTAGTAAGAAGCTAGATAAACAAACTACAAGAAAAACAACCAAAAAAAGACAAAATAGAAAAAGTACAACACCAAAGACACGAAACCAAACAGTTATGAAAGAAAGGACCTACACCAAAGGTTTAACACACAATCATTCCAGCTAACAATATTCCCATGACTTCTTCTATGAATCCAAAGGTGAGACATAGCTTCGATCTCCCTTACCATAGCATTGTTGCCCAGATCTTTCTTTTTAAAAATCTTTTCCTTTGATGTTTCCATATCACTCATGACGTAATACGAATAATAGCGTAAAAAGTATTTGTGAACACTCTAAGGCTAGACCAACCAAACTCAATAAGTCCAACAAATCACGGATCTGAACAAATCAAGATGGACATTACACCATCTACTTAGAGATTCGCAAATCGGTTTCACCATCTTGCACTGAATGAAAATCTGGTATGACGATTCACAATATTCTTCATAAAGGAACATAAAACATTGTGAAAGTCAGTACCTTTGTCAACCAGGTTTATTTTGGTTGGCAAGCGATTACGAACTAATCTCCAGAAGAAAATATTCACTTTTTTGTAATCAACTCGTTTCATAAAGTGGCACAATCAGATTACGACAATGCCAATGAATCAATAAAAGATTCTGAGATTTGAAATATATGCTTATATGTCTTGAACGATGGAACTTGTATTACTTGATAAATTGTTATCCAAAACGTTGTTCAAAAACTTTCTTTCTCAAACAACAGATTATGTATTCAAAGCCAAAGCATAAGGCATTGAAAATAGGGCTGAGCATCGGGCCGGATCCCGACCCGACCCGTCCCGACTAATCTCGATCCCGAAAGTCACCTAAATCGTAAACCGAATACCGACCCGAAAGTAGTCGGTTTTTTGGCCCGTCCCGACCCGTCCCGAAAGTAGTCGGTTTTTGCTTGTATTTTGTCGGTTTTTGGCCCGTCCCGAATCCCGAAAATGCTAAAAATCCATCCCAACTCCCGACCCGAGAAGCTATTGTTCGATTTCGGGACTATCGATCTATGTCGGGATCAGGTCGTCGGTTGTCGAGACTCGGGCGGTTTTGCTCACCCCTAATTGAAAAGGAGAACTACATGGGGTGGGATTGATAAGGTTGTTTAGGATACCTCGGTGTCATTATGAGTTTGGAGCTCCTTAGGCTAATTTAGGTTAGGTGTTTGGTATCGTATTTGATGGATGCACTGTAATTTTGTTGTTTCTTGCTAGATTTATTAACGAATATCCGTTAAAAAAGAAATTTTAGAACTATTCAAAATGCAATTGAAAGAGAAAAGCTTCACGTCAGTGAGGATCTCTTTGAATGTTTTGTGCCTAAAACCATATCGTTGTAAAATTTCGAAATAAACTCACACAGGATAGTTAGTAGAGCTCAAATTTAAAAGAAATAATAATATAAACACGCTGTTAATTATTTTCTCTTATTAGTTTAAAACATCAGATTCCTTTTATTTTAAATTATTAATCACTTATTATTCTAAAACATTGTCTTTTATTAGTATAAACACGTTGTTAATATTTTAAGAGTCAAGAATAATTATTAGTTTAAAACATTTTAAATTATTAGTATAAAGACGTTGTTAATTATTTTCTCTTATTAGTATATTAGTATATATAGACCTCATAGATTCGAAGTCCTATTGATTTTAATTATTAATCACTTATTATTTTAAAACATTTGATACCTTTTATTTTAAATACTACGGAGTTGTATATACCTCAAAGATTCGAATTAAGGTTCCATATTAAACTTCCATATTGATTTTTTGTTTTGGAGTTGTTTTAGCTAATAAGATCCATTGACCCGACTTATTGGTTTAGGCCCATCTAGTATTTAGGGTTAGGTTTTGTTATTTTCTTGCTTAATTCATTGAATCTAATAATATAGTGTTGTAAGTATTTTTTTGATTTTTATATGGTATCAAGAGCTAGATCGAAGATGAAGAAGAAAAAAAATAGAGAAAAAAAAATGTTCGTTTGATCCAACTCGTTGCCGTGAACCATTTGAGTTTATCCGTTTGACTACTAGTATTCCTTATTCTTTTTATAAGTTCGGTTATATGGAGCCATGGAGGTAAATATTATATGGCAAATTAGTTGGCATACACTATTGATTGGTTGGTTTTGTTTGTGTGCAATATATTTAATTCTTTGAGAAAAATCCAAAATACATTCTGTTAGCCTCGCTTTTTTATAAAGATAACGTCACACAAGTGAAATGGACTAGATATGTAGTAAGTCGCACTCATAGAGACTACTTATGTACATTAGGCAAACATGTAGTGTGATGAGCCTATAAATACCCCTCATGACTCTCCATGAGGGGTGTGGGAAAGTGTGTAAGCTTCATTCATTTATCAATCTAATAAACACATAGTATTTTCCACCTTTCTCTCTCTACTTTCTCTCTCTAGAATAATCATGTATTTCGATCAACCTCGACATTCTGAAGGTGTTTCTTGGTCATAACAAGTGGCATCAAAGCTAACCAGGGGCAAATCGTGGTGTTTTGTGGTGTAAAAATGTGTTTTTGGTGCTTTTTTCTCGGAAAAAGTACGGTTTTATCGAGTAAGGATGAAGTTTATCGAGTAAGGAGGAGGTTCTATCGAGTAAGGAACCGAGTAAGAGTGGTGTTATCGAGTAAGCTATCGAGTTAGTAAGGTTTTCATCGAGTAAGGGTACTGCTCTATCGAGTAAGATACTGTTTCCTCGAGTAAGGAAGCTGATCTATCGAGTAAGCCTGCTGTTTATTGAGTAAGCTCATTCTTACCGAGTAAGGAACTTTATTTGGCGAGTTAGCCCGTTAGCGAGTAAGCTAACAATCCATATCGTTTATCGAGTAAGGAATTTCTTGCTTCTATCGAGTAAGGGGAACTATACTTCGTTAAATATTGTTTATCGAGTAAGGAAAGTTTCTACCGAGTAAGGACTTGTTTACCGAGTAAGCAGTNTCTATCGAGTAAGCCTGCTGTTTATTGAGTAAGCTCATTCTTACCGAGTAAGGAACTTTATTTGGCGAGTTAGCCCGTTAGCGAGTAAGCTAACAATCCATATCGTTTATCGAGTAAGGAATTTCTTGCTTCTATCGAGTAAGGGGAACTATACTTCGTTAAATATTGTTTATCGAGTAAGGAAAGTTTCTACCGAGTAAGGACTTGTTTACCGAGTAAGCAGTATCGAGTAAGGTTTTATCGAGTAAGGACTTGTTAGTTTTTACCGAGTAAGCAGTGCTTATCGAGTAAGCAGTGCTTATCGAGTAAGGGATTTTTCCGAGTAAGGAGTGATATTTTAGAAATTCAAGGGCTTTTTTTACCGATCATCAAGGAATGAAATTATTTTGAGTGTCTCATGGTTTCGTTGAAAACCTAATATACAAACTTACCATCACACCAACAACACATATGATATTATTGGTCTACATCTTATAGAACATGATTCATTTCATTGTTTCATTATCTTAGTACCAATTTATCTCACTTCAAAACACACAACGTATAGCTTAAAAGATCCTGATCAAGAATCACACTTAAATGACAACGGCTAGTATCTGATGTTTGTGACTATGGGGATAATTCTTTATCATTATCTGGGTTTAAAGTTCATTTCAAGGGCATGTGTACTTATTTATCTGAAAGTCTAGGGGTGGATGGATGCATGACTTTCGAAGATACTTGTTTGTGCATTCACTGGTAATGATAGTGATTAAGACTTGGATTATATAGTTATACCCGATGTAAGGAGTTACATTGTAGTACTCACGGGTTATAGCTATCACTTTAAGGAGTTACATTGTAGTACTCAGTGTCACACGAAGTTGTGGATAGTTCAAGAGGCGGATTTCATATACTGTTTGTTGGTTTGGGTATATGGCTCTACCTATGCTTTAAGGAGTTACGTTGTAGTGCTCAGTATAGGTTCTTAGTCACACCATCGTACAAGATTAAGTCACATATCTAAGGGATGTTTACTTCATTTTCAGATTGGTTATATTGGGTTGTTTCTCTAGTCAGTGGTCATTTCCTAGCTGGTTGGAATTTGAAGAGGTCGCTTGTAGGTTGAAAGGAAGAAATGAGATTGTAAAAAAAAAAAAAAGAGTCATATCTAATCGACATATTCTCACAGAATTATGCTGTCATGGCTTATATATTGCATCAGAAGGGTAAAGTAAAGGTAATTTACGGTGTGTACACAATATTATGATGATTCTGATAACTCGCAACCATCAGGAGGGAGAAGAACATGCCGAAAGAAGTAGTGTTTCGTCTTCAGTAAGTTGGTTGATCGAGGGAACTGTGCTTAATACCAAAGAAGTACCATGAGGTACCAAGTATGTGTACATCGGGGCTTATTACCAACTTCGATGCAATACTATGTGAGTTATGTTGTTATGATGCTCCCCGAACGACAACCATTGTGCTACAGTTTAGAGTCTACTTTATCCGCTGCGTGATAGAAGAAGGGTTGTTAGTTCAGGAGGGAGCAGATGTAAGAAAAAGGCTCACTAGTTAGGAGGGAGTAATAACCTAACTAGACCATTACAGTTGAAGTTCAGAGATTTGTAAATCAGTGCCGTCAGTGCCAAAGATCAAATGCCGAGATCGTCGGATGAGAGAACTTCAAGTCTGCCTCAGTATCTAGACTACAGAGACTCTGCGCTTCAACAACGTCAACATAGTTTACTATTGTTGTAATTTACATTGTTTATGTATTTATTGGTCTCATTATAACCATTCACATGTGACGATATCTTGGATGGAGATTGTTAGTCTCGCTTTTTTTATAAAGAGAACGTCACACAAGTGAAATGGACTAGATATGTAGTAAGTCACACCCATAGGGACTACTTATGTACATTAGGCAAAAATGTAGTGTGATGAGCCTATAAATACCCCTCATGACTCTCCATGAGGGGTGTGGGAAAGTGTGTAAGCTCCATTCATTTATCAATCTAATAAACACATAGTATTCTCCACCTTTCTCTTTCTACTTTCTCTCACTAGAATAATCATGTATTTCGATCAACCTCGACCTCCCGAAGGTGTTTCTTGGTCATAACACATTCTTGTGGTTTGCCCTAATCCCGCTTTACATCTTCGTGTTTCTTTTGGCACAAAACCATTCATCGTTTGTAAAGTTGGCACAAAAACATCCGTCAGTTAGTAATATCAGTTAATAAGGACTAACGATGAAAATGATTTTCCGTTATCTTTTAACAAGAGTTAAAATATTTGCATCGTTAGTACTCATTGAATTAAAATATTTGCATCGTTAGTCCTCATTTACTATAGAGTTAAAATATTTGCATCATTAGTCCCCAGTGAGTTAAAATATTTGCATCATTAGTCCTCATTGACTATTCTTACGTTTTTATCATTTTTCGTCCATTTTTCTTAAGTTTTCGTCCGTTTTTTTTCATATTTTTATCAATTTTCGTCCGTTTTTATACGCTTTCATCCATTTTTCTCATTTTTTTATCCGTTTATTCCGGTTTTCTCACGTTTTCATACGTTTTTATCCCTTCCATACACTTTTATTTGTTTTCGTCCATTTTTCTTATGTTTTTATCCATTTTCATCCATTTTTATACATATATTATGTATGAAAAAGGATAAAAATATATGAAAATAGATAAAAACGTATTAAAACTTGACATTTTGATTAAAAAAAAATAAAAAAAAATAAAAAAATAAAAAAAAAGAGTTTCTATATCGATTTTAAATAACGATTTTGACTTCTTTCTAATCTGAATCATCAAAAGTGTAAAACATGAAAGTTGTCCGGAATGATGTTTTATATCAAAACTCGCAAGATTTTAACCTGAAATTGTAAAACAATAAATGTTTACTACCAAAACTTAAGCGGTTTTCGATCGAATTCATAATTTATAAACTTATAAATTCTTGTAAATCTTATTAGGGTTTATAAGTGTGTAAGTTATGAATTTTGTCAAAAACCGCTTAAGTTTTGGTAGTAAGCAACCACTGTTTTGCAATTTCAGGTTAAAATCTCGCTAGTCTTGATGTAAAAAATCATTCCGGATAACTTTCATGTTTTATACTTTTGATGATTCGGATCAGAAAGGGGTTAAAATCGTTATTTAAAATTGATATAGAAACTTTTTATCAAATGTCAAGTTATAATACGTTTTTATCTATTTTCATATATTTTTATCCATTTTAATACATAATATATGTATAAAAACGGATAAAAACATAAGAAAAACGGAAGAACGTAGAATAATAGACGAAAACGAATAAAAGTTTATGAACACGGATAAAAACGTATGAAAACGTGAGAAAAACGGAAGAAGTATATAAAAACATGAGAAAAATGAACGAAAACATATAAAAACGGACAAAAACTGATAAAAACCTATGAAAGCAAGAGAAAAACGGACGAAAATGAATAAAACGAACGAAAACGCAAGACAAACGGATGAAAAAGGATAAAAACGTAAGAATAGTCAATGAGGACTAACGATGCAAATATTTTAACTCAATGAGGACTAACGTTCCAAATATTTTAACTTTATAGTCAATGAAGACTAATGATGAAAATATTTTAACTCAATGAGGACTAACGATGCAAATATTTTAACTCTTGTTAGGAGATAACGTAAAATCATTTGCATCATTAGTCCTCATTAACTGATATTACTAACGGATGGATGTTTTTGTGCCAACTACTAACGATGGATGATTTTGTGCGAAAAATAAAGCACGAGGATGTAAAGCGGGATCAAGGCAAACCACAGGGATGTATTTTGGACTTTTCTCTAATTCTTTTGTTACGCATGGATCGAAATCGTCACATGGACTAGTTCGTTTGTTTATTTAATTTGAAGACATTTGTTTGGTTAATGTTTAATCTCTTTTTGGCTATTTGATAATACGTTTAGTAACAACGATTCGCAGCCGTCATTTTGTTCGACTTTGAGATTGATAACTTGTTTTATCAAAAGGTTTTATCGAGATTGGTATAATGGGGTTTATATTTGTTTCGTTCATCTGTTACTGGTTTGGTGATTTGGAGCATCGACTTATTGGTTCGATTATGTTGCATTAGTTATTATAGTTGCTGAATTGTAAAGCAGATTCACAATTGGTTCAATTGATTGGTATACATTTGGATCCGTTAATGTTTGAAGATATATATGTTGATTGTTTGGGTAGTAACTGTTTGATTCAATTTCATTTGATGTTTAAGCATTCACAGCCTTTGCATGATTCAACAGTTATTGTCACACATCCAAATTAGGTCATAACGAATTGTAACTAGGGCATGACGTTCATAGTACAAAGTTACAGTTATATTGAACGACCTACATGAATCGTTTGAAAAATACTTCGTTTGATTCATTTAACCATAATGGAGTTTACAAAAGAAAGGTCTCAAACGTTTTCCAAAGTAATGATAACTAAGTTTTCAGTGCAAATCAAACGAATAAGTAATGCAGGAAATCTCCGTATGACGTAACTGCAACCGTGACTCTAACACGACTCCATAAATGCTTATATTAAACTCTTCAGACAAATACATGCTAAAAGGTTAACATAATGTTAGTGAGTTCATAGGTTTAATTAAAAGTAAACTTAAGTACGGAACACAAGATTTCAGTAAGTATGACGATTATAACAAATACAACGTCATATAAAAGTAAATACAATCACCCTAAACTCATGACCATGAAGCTTAACGTAATGGTATGCAATTAAGCATAAATAATAAAATGGCCCAACCAAGTGTTTGCCAGACACTTGAAGAAATCCTCAAATGGTATGCGTCCGTTTCCTAGATTGGAGCGACCTACTCGGACGGAGTGTCAACCCAATAGATATTGTTAATACAAATAAACCGTAAACACGTTTATTAATATTTCTTGATCTCTTTAAAGTTTTGTTGATTACAACCATAAAAATATACTACCTCCGTCCCAAAATAAGTGTCCAGTTTGACTTTTCAAAGTCAAACAAGTTCAACTTTGACCTTAACTATTTATTTGGATGTTATATAATATTTGATGAAAAATAAATAAGTGGATTGGTTTTCAATGATATAATTTTTAATCAAGTATGATATAACACATAAAAAATATTTAAGGTCAAAGATGAACTAGTTCAACTCTGAAAAGTCAAATTGGACATTTATTTTGGGACAGAGAGAGTACTAAGTACAAAGACTAAAATTACATGTTACCATATCTATTTTTACTTAGCATATACATTTGTCTAAATTATATACTTGTTGTAAAAGAAATGGGTTATCCATGACACATGACTCATAACTCATGACCTATGTGCATTGCATCGTGCATGATATCAAGTTGGATAAAAGTCTATAACCCATGACCTAAAATCCATACCCATGACCCAAAGTGCATAACCCATTTGCATATGCAATTTCTAATTACGGGAAGAAGACATCATTTAATGTTTTAATAATCCTCTTCAAAACCAGCAGGATAACCGAGTTACAGATGTGATGTTATTTTTCTTTTCAATCTACGCATTAATTTTGTAGTCGGATTAAACAACTACATGTGACAAATCCTGCACTTGGTCAACAACCTCAGGAACAATGTTTGGTGCGCGCTCGAGATTCCTCTGTCAATACATTAGCTTTTTCTTTAATATTAGTCTCTAGCACTACATATCAATAGAGATTTAACAAAAACAAATAATAAGGATAAGAGAAAGGAACTTACTTATTTTGAAAATGCATGCCAATCTGTTTAATATATACTGTATATTCACTAGTACAAAAATGGTCTTTCGTCACTGATGCGTGGTTTTGTAACCTTATAACAGGTTTTACCTCTCGAGGGATCTCAAGAGGCTTACAACCCCACCAGGCAGTGTACCTGACCGATGTAGTATAGGTTAGTGGTAAGTACGGGGGATTGATCGTTCTCTCACAGGGAATAGTGTTCGTTAGGATAGAAAAACTACTATAATAGGTCTAAGGGTGGAAGGAAGATTCTTTTTGTATTTTTATATTTTATGGAAAGCAAGTAAAATCTTGGTTTTGGAAGAAGGGCGGAATTAGTTGCTAGTCAACTAACCCAAGTTTACTACTTGTGCAAATTAAAATAAATAAAAATCTAAACTATTGTGGTTGTGAAAACAATGTGGAGAAAAGTTGTGTTTACTTAGATTTCCTTACTCCCTAACTATCTTTTACCGGTTAATTGATATGTATGTTACTTGTGTGAATGAAGGGTGTATTCCTAATAACTCATGGAGTGGCATACATATCTCTCCAATTCTATGAGCTCTTATCTCGCCCTATGCCATGCACGGCACAACCATAGGGGTTGTAAACAGTGGCTCATGCGTTAAATACTACCTTAATAGCCTAGTATGCCTTGGCTACATGTTTCCCAAGACGTTCAAGCACGTTACCATAAAGGAGGTTGGCCAGTTTTCTTGAGCCTAACATTGATGGAACAATCATCCCAACAAACAACAACACACACCAATCAACCAATAATTAATAGTTAGGTTTCATTAGATCTAAGCAAACACTAGAGAATTTAGCTACACATGTTAATTAAAAGACAAGCAAAAGAGATAATCAACCAACACATAGACATATTGATTGAATTAAAGTGAAGACTTATCTTTAATTAAGCATGAGGGTTCCAAGGGTTGGAAACCCTAAAAAGTACAGAAAATTCGTCTTTAGGGTTTGCCCTAAAAGTTCTCCACAAAGTTCCACACTAATGAATGAAAATTAGAAAACTATATATAGATTTTACACTCTGACGGCGTCAGGTTATAAGGGCTGACGCCGTCAGCTCGCCGCCATTAGGTTTCTCGGATGGCCTAGATCCACTTCTGACGCCGTCACCTTATAAAACCTTCTGGGCCGTCACTCTTTAACTTTACTCCTGACGGCCTACTTTTCCTAACACCTGACGGCGTCAGGTGTTAAATCCTAAATTTCCTCTGGCCCGTCATTTGATAATTGGTTTCCACTCTTTTGTCAAGGCTTTCTGACGGCGTCACCTTGTGACTTCTGACGCCGTCAGGTTGTAAATCTTCATCTTTTGAGACTTTGTCGTTTTCTTCACTTTTATGCTCCAAAAACGTCCGAATATGCATGTTTTCCAGAATTCCTCTCAAAAGTACCTAAAATGACAAAAGGAACGATTTAGGGCAATATTTGATCACATTTATACGAATTAGGGCTTAAATGACCCCCTAAAAGCGTAACACTTTTCGTCTCATCAAATACCCTTACACTTGGGATTTGCTTGTCCTCAAGCAAATGAGCTTTTATTCCAATCAAAATATGAGTTAGGGGTCATTTAACACGAATATAAAAGTAATTACAACAAATAGTTATTAGACCCTAATCATAACAAGCACGGAAATCATACACTAGCACCTCACAAATAGTGTTTGGATTCTCACATCTCTCAAATGTCATAAAGTTTATATCTCATAAATGGAAACGGAAAATAACACTCACTACCTGTCATAGCAAATAGATTACCATAGGCTTGGGAAAGGATCAATTACTCCTCCACTAGGCGTAAGCACCTAAGATAAACTATCAAAGAGGTCTTTATAAAGGGTTGTAACGTAAGGTGTAGGGATATGATAACACGGTTTGGTTGGAATAAAGGGTATTTAGTGGTGGCAAGCTAATTATCATGATCAAATACATGCACTCTACATCGTTGCTTAAGTCAAGACTCGACTCAATCTTAGTCTAAAAATGAAATAACAAAAACTAAAAAGAAACATAAAAGGAAACGGGATGGTAGTCCGTATGTTTTTCTTCTTTCTTTTTCATATTTTTTTGTATTTTTCGTGATTTTTCGATTTTTTTTTCTTACACTCTTGCCCTACCATCCAAAATAATACATCATAGGGGAGTTGCATTCCCCTTACACTTGAGTCTTTACAAAACTTTACAATCACTATTCTAATGACTCGAATTAAGATAATCGAAAAACTTGGAGTACTTTTTTAAAATGTTTAGCACGTATGGGGGTAATAATGTTGCTCTTCCCCATTACTCCATTACACTAGTACTTTTACCCATGAGTCCCATGAGTCCCAAAACAATATGTACAAGGATATGACTTAACTTAGCAACCATGTAATTGACCGGATAATTAACAAAGGGTTTAACA
>LBNU01001243.1:13360-35619 GCA_014162995.1 Artemisia annua | reverse complement strand
AAATAGAGTAAACTATAAAAAACAGACGAAAACACGCGAAAACGGACGAAAACGCGTAAAAACGGATGAAAACGTAAAAGGGACGAAAGAAGGATGCACGCTGCAATGGTCATGTGCCACAGGGGCTAAATGTGTAACTTCTAACGGAATTATTTAACGCCAGTTAAAACCAGGGACCAAAATGATGTCGACTTTTGCTCCACAGTGACTATTTCTGCACTTAGCCAACCACAGTGACTATTTTTGCAATCTCAGGAAACCACATGGACCATTTTTGCAGTTTACTCTTTATTCTCACGTCTTCAAAGAACCAATAAATGATGGTATTCGCAACATATGTAAAAATTCTTAATTCCAAATAGATGGTTTTCCAAGCTGCCTTTTTGCGTAAACTCATACACCAATAGCAACTCAGTACCCTCGTAACAATATCCTAATAGTTTCACGAGGTTCGGATGAGAAAGCCTCCCTAGAAAATCCACGTCCGCCTGGTCAAATGTAGCATAATTTAAGCCAACCCAATTACCAGTCACGAAAAGCATGTAATTTAAGCTAGCCCAATTGCCCGTCATAAAAAGCGATGAAATCCAAGATTCATAAACCTTAAACTAATATAATTCATTAACTTTTAAAACAAATCATGCACAATGTATGGTTACGGGGGTGTTTGGGATAACTCATTATAACCGCTTATTTGCTCGTTTCTGGAAATACACTTTCGTTTTTGATATTTAACATTCACTGATTAAGTACTCAATCCATCATGTAATACACATATGATAAAAATACTTACCGTCACTCTTTTTGAGCTAGGTGTAACGTACTCCCGTGTTCTGCCCCCAACGCCTCATCCGTTCTGCTCCCTGACGCTTCACTTGACATTTGTGTTCTAGTATGAGTATGATGGTAAGCTTCTAATATACTAACTGGCCGCTTTTTTTGTTTTTCCTGTAAGAGTTTATAAATTTAATGTATAAACTTCAAAACGTAAATCAGTTAATATTATATTTACCATTTTTGAACTTGTCTTGAAAAATGGTAATGGATCCGGCAATATGTTTTGATACATGGCCATCTACCTTAATTAATCTATTTTGTCGAGCTACAATTGACTTTTTTTCCCTCTCTAGTTTTATCAAGAGCTTTGTCATCAATATAAGGATCCTCTTGCATTATATAGTTATCAAACAACCTATACAAGAGACAAAAAAACACATTTTAGAGACCTGAGATAACCACATCTGAATTTGTTAAATTAACTTATCCAAATAGTCACTGCCTTACTGCACTAGAAATGTAGCCTTGTTATATTTTCAATGGAAAATTTTCTCTTTTAACCTCATCAATATATACAATGCAACTTAACTCGAGAACGTAATTTAAACTTGGTTCATGAAATACATCAAACACTTGTTGGGCTGATAAGTGCTAGGTTTACAAAGCCATAGGACAAATGCACTAACGAGTTCATAAATTATACAAAAATACTTCTAGCCAAATCTGATAAACATCAAAACGGGATACAACAACATTCTTGGGATAATAAACTTTATACACAATAAATTGTAACCTTAGTACCCCCTGTATCACAAGTAGTTCGGGTCATACAGTGTAGTGGTGCACATAACATAAACTCGATCAATAATGATATCAAATATAAAGGAAATCAGATCTATAAAATTAGATATGACAAAGTAGGGCGATACCTCTTCACAAACATTATCTTGATATGATCTCGATTATGAGAAATCAATATGAAAATCTTTTTAATTACCGAAGCACAGATTGTTGTTGGGGTGTTGAACTATAGAGAGTGGTAGATTTAGATGTGAGTAACCAGTTAAGGGGGTGGGCGTGGGTTGGAAATCCAAAAAATTGGGCGGTAATTCAAATTTTTTTGGGGAAGAAGTGCGGGAATGTGAAAATAGTTTGGAGGAGTCCTAATTAAAATTAATTATTATACAAAAAATATTAAAAATATGATGAACATATGAAGTACGGTGTATCGTCAGAAGTATCGTGTTAGCCGGCTTCGGTTTCCTTCGAGTTGGGTCTAGTCACATAGTCGAAAAAACAAACCCAAACCGACTTTTTAGAAAGTTAGGTTGCTCGGGTTTGGGTCTATCCGGGTTGGGTCAGGACGGTCGTCAGCCTAAACATGAGCAAAACGATACTTTTTTTTTACTAAAATTGCAAGTTTATAAGAATACGATAAAAAACTATATATGAAGCGTTATTCGGGTCAATCGGGTTGACCTGAATCCGAATTAGCCAATGATAATAACTCGATATCCAACTCTATTTAGTATTCGGATTAATCAGGCAAACGGCCCGAATAAAAATTTTAACCCAATTAACCTAACCCAAGCAGTATAGTCAGGTTCAGGTCGGATAGGCTTTTAGACATCTCTAGTTTAAAGAATGACGGGTTTCTTAATTATCTAGTATCAAATATATTCCTAACTAATCGATTTTGGTCGAAAATTGTTTCGACTTGTTGGCTACAATGTAAGAGGTTGGCATGCCATTTTCGATTTGTTTGTAGCATTTCACGTTTGATTTTAGCAAGAACTGCTTGAACTTAAGACTTCTCATATTTTATCTTATAACGGTCATAAGTATTTATCGGTTCGGGCCTCTCTAACCATTAATGCAAACTATATGAAGTTGTAAGTTATGTCGTGCAATTCGAATTACTCGAATAAAGTGTTTACTTAAATGTGTTATATTATTATTCATGTTTTTAGTTTGAAATGTTCTAAAATAAGTGTTAAGTAATTTTACATTGATATTCATATGTTTAGATGCCTCACGTATGATATTCATATGTATAGTTATAAGTAGTTGAAATTTTAGCGTATACCCATATTTACGCATTTGCTATTTATTTATATTGTATAACACTTAAGGTTTCACGCACACTAGTCTCGGTGTACACATTTATGAATGGTCAAGAGATGGTCGGAAACGGTCATCGGGATACCTCGGTTAGACAACGTACATGTGGTACGTTGTCTAACCGGTACTACACAAATTAAACCATGTCGAAATCGGTCGAACATGGTCGCAAATTGGTCGTAGTCGGTCTAAAATGGTCTAAATCCGTCGAAATCTGTCGAAAATTGTCAAAATCAGTCAAAAACTAGCAAAATCGGTCAAAATCGATTGAAAACGGTAAAAAGGGACGAAAAACGTTACAAACGGATGAAAACGTTAAAAAAATAAAAAACGTATAAAAATGTTGTTTAGTATTTGTCTTAGTTTACAAAACCCAATGCACATGACCCATGACCCATGTTAATTACCCATTGTCGATCACCAGTCATGTATTGGTCGATAACATGACACTATTAGCCACTACAACCCCAATGCACATGACCCATTACCCATGTTAATTACCCATTGTCAACAGTCATGGATGTGTCGTAACATGACACTCTAAGCAACTATAACCTAATGCATATGACCCATGATTGGTCCTGAACGGTCAACTAAAGTCAACCAAGATATTGGTCAACAAAATTCAAACTAGAAAAGGCACAATGCACCAATGAGAGTATAGGAGTTCTTCCCAGGTCGTTATGTCCCGACGAAGCGTGAAATGGTGTTTAAAACGATTATGAGATCAAGCGTTTATGAAACGATGATTGGTGAGAGAGATTGATTGAAATTTAACTACAAAATTATGAATGAAAATGATAAACAAACACTACAAACGATTACTAGAAATCTGGAAACAATTACAAATCTAAAAGTGTACGTTTACGTTTAATTAAACGTCTACGTACGAAAATAAAAGTGAAAATGGAAATCTATAAACACCTAGATGATGAAAAACATATTTTTACAATCCTAATGACAAAATAAAATTTTAAGAAAAAGAAAAATATTTTTTTGGCTTTTTAATTATTTAATATTAATTAATTACTAATTACTAATTAAACTAATTTAAATTAAAATAAATACTAAACTAATTTAGAAAATTACCAAACTTTTTATAAAATTACTTAACAATTACAGGAGTCCTAAAAAATTATAAAAAGTTCCAAAACTTTATAAATAGACTATTTTAGAAATTATTTACTTAATTGTTAATTAAAAGCTAATAAAACTAATTTTATTAAAAATAAAAACAAATGAACAGTAGAAATTATGGGAAAATTACCAGAAGTGCTAAATATTATGAGGAACTTAGGAAAAATATAAAAAGGTACTACTGTTTAACAGAAATTATTAAAACTATTTAATTTACTAATATTAATTAGTTATTAATTAAACTAATATTAATTATAATAAATGCTAATTGAAAAGGGAAAAATCTGAAAATATTCCTACAAATACTTTAATATACTAGGAATTTAAGAAAAATATAAAAACAGATAAGTACTTAAGAAAAATGTAAAAAGAAAAATTAAAAATTAAACTATATTAAATAGAAACTATCACTTGATTTAAAAATGATTATTTTTTGGATTTTCTTTTTGAAACTTGATTATACACTAAAAACAAACAACTTTTACAAAAACAACATTTTCAAAGCTTAAAATTTAGCAATTTAGACACTAAGATGTTTGAAAGTTGACTTTTATTGACCAAAATGAGAAATAAGCCTAAATGAGCTTAAGTGGGGTCCACAGTGGTTGAATCTGATTCAATTGAGTTACTTGGACAAGTTTAAGCTAAATTCACTCAAATAAGCAAGCTGAATAAGCCAAGAGACCAAAATAAGCACTTGCTTATTTGGATTCTGAGACAGAAATGGGACACACTTTTGGAGTGAATTCAAGTGGGGTCCACAGGGTCTAAGGTCAAACTAATGGTCAAAACTTGAAGCTTTCCAGGAGGGGGGTTGGGAGAACCCAAAGTGAGTCAGTGGGACCCACTGAGGTGGCCACAAACAACCACCAAAGTGGTGGTGGTGGAGGAGGTCTAAGCCCACACAAGCTCAGAATAAGCTCAAATAAGCATGACCAAATAACAAGGATAAACAACAACAACTAAAACAACAACAGGAGCATGAACCACTACAAGATCAAACAAGATTATCTTAATAAAAACAACAACAAGCTCAGTTCAAGAACAAAAACAAACATGCAGCAGACAACAATAAGAACATAAATAAGCTTGAATAAGCAAAAAGCTTATAAAAGCTTATACAAACATAATAAACAACAACAATTACAGCAACAAATATCAATGATAACAACAATAACATGCAAAATCAAAAAAAACTCAGCTTACACTGCCTCACAACAGCAGCAGCAGTAAAAAAAAAGCCAAAGAAGGGCTCAAAATAAGCACTTAGATAAGCAATCTAAAAATCATGAAAAATACTAGCAGCAAGAAAAGCAATAAGTTAACAATATCCTAAAAGCACAAGTTCAGAAACCAAGTATTGAGATCACAACAAAAATCACAAGTTTATTCAAAAACTTTTTCTGAAAACTTTGATTTTTTGATTTTTAGCACTAAAGTTGACTAAACTGAATCTTGATTGATCCTAGGCTGCTAAATCTGTTGTATAAAGTTAAATGAAGACTAGATTAGGATAGATAAACAACTCTTAAACCAAAATGAATGATTTGAATGTTCAAAAATCTGACAGTTAAACAGTTGGGAAGGATTGAAAGGGATTTTGACTTTTATGTGAAAAGGGTGAGGTTTTTATGACTTGATAACCTTATATGCATCTATAGTGACCTATATCAACTAAGAATAGAACACAGAACAGTCATGAACACAGTTAAACACACAATCCCAAACACTCCTTATAACTTAGTGATCTTTGGTTTTCACAGGTTCACATTGACTTAGACCATTAACTTGAAACATGAGCACATGTAGTGATATAAAAATCTGAAATAGGCACATGAACACCTATAAAAATACCCACAACCTAATAACCAAGATTATGCTAAAAGGGTAGTGAAGATAACAAACTGAGCAACAATTGATTTCTAATGAACTAGTTGTACAGACTAGGCACTAATCTAACATAACCAGACCATATAAGCATAAAGAAACATACATAAGCAGTAAACTATCAATTGAACAGTAAAAAGCAAAAGTTGAAATATAGCTTACAAGTGCTTCCAGCTTAAACAAAATGAACCAGGGACCCAAAATCACTTCCTATAGCTTCCCCTGAAGCTCTAAACCAATATCCAATCAACACATAGCTCAGCTTCATCTTCTTCTTCCTTTCTTCTCCTTTTTTTTTATTTTCTTTGGTATTTTTCTATTTTTTTTTATTTTCTGATTTCTTTACTAAAAGCCTTTTAAACGTTTATAAGCTTTGAAAAACTTATACTCAAACTCAAATGACTTGAGAAATTCATTGAACAACAACATTTACCAACATAACATTAAATTCAGATTTTCAAAATAGGAATTTGCACAAGATGCTAATGGAATAAAAGCTTGGAATTGATATTAGAATAAGTTCACAATACATTAAACAAACTAAGTACAAGCTTTAAAATTAAAAAACTACAACTGGAATGAAAAATTCGACATAACAAACTTAAGTAAAAATTACACACTTGTCTCTGAGTCTTCTCTTTCCTTATATATTGGACTTCTAGGGTTTCTTGGACTCTTCTGAATAAATCCCACCACCATTTGGAACCGTTGGATGAGTCAAATAGATCGCAGCCTTCAAAAATACTTTTGGCGCCAAAAAGTATAACTGCCCAAAAAAGTTCTTAAGTGTTAGGTTAGAGAAGCAATAAATGCTTCTTGGACCTTGTGGAGGCTGAGGGAACATGTTATGGTGAAGTTGAGGTGGAGGGATGGAGGTGTACAGTGGTACGTACCAAGTGGGGAAGGAGGGGTTGGAGGTTTGACCCTGAGGTTTGACTGGGGAGAAAGGATAAATAAAAACGTGGGAGGGTTTTTTTATTATTAAGGGTGTTTTGGGCTGAGATTTAATTGGGCCAGGGGGTGGAAAAGGGCTTGGGGTGGATTAATGGGGTGTTTATGATTTGGGTTTAGTAATAAACAAGGGCCTGATTGTTTTGTAGTAAAAATACCACAAGGACCAAAAATGTAATTTACTGAAAAATGAGGGTCCTGATTTGCCACTGTTCCAAAGTTAGTCCAAGGGTGAAATATGTCAACCTTCAATAATCCAAGGACCTCAAATGATAATTTTCCCATTTTGAACACCCGAGGACCAAAATTGCCAATTTCCAAAGTTGAGGGGCTTGTTTTGCCATTTCATGAAAACTTTTATCCAAGGATCAATATTGAACATTTTTGACTTTCCAAGGACTTAAGTTGATTTTTCTTTGAAATATTTTGACTAGGGACTAATTTTGACAATCTTTGAAAGTTGGGGGACTGAAACTGCCAATTCTGCAAACTTTGCTTGTTTTTCATTTGTTTTTGAACATTTTGCACTTGAAATATAAAACACGATCCTTGGATATTTTATGCATTTTGATGCGTTTTTGAGTGTTTTTACGTGTTTTGCATTTCAGATTTGACCAAAAATGATGAGTGTTTGAGCACTCATCAACCCATATGATGTCAAATACTCATTATTAAATGTGACCACTAATAACCTAAATGCATGTGACCCATGACCCATGTGAATTAGCCATTATCACCGATCATGCATGGGTTGCACCGGCTTGGCAGGTGTATAGTTATAGTGTGAATGTTATATGAATTGTATTTGAAGTTATTAAAGGCGGTCATGCATGGGTTGCACCGGCCTGGTAGCTGTATACCATTTGTCACAGACACTAATTAGCAAGTATCGAGTGACCTCCCGATCATGTTATCCGGGATCGAGAAAGTTTGAACTCGGCTTGAGCTTGCCTCGAAAAGTTCGATTTATTTGTAAAGATGTGTTTTCTTACACAAATTAAAATTGAAATATATAACCTAAGAATCGAATTCGGTTCGACTTAGCTCGAAAAGCTCGATACATTCATAAATAAGTATTTACACTTAGTACACTTACATACAAAATATATAAAAAACATATGCTATATCACTTACAAGCTCAAAAACTCAACAATAACTCGAGTCAAACTTATATATGGTTGGGCTCTACTCATTAAACATTTCGAGTTCATTTGATAGGCTTGAGCTTGAGATTGAGCTCAAAGCTCGATAAGAATCAGCTCGAACGAACTCTAGTTACTCGANTCGGTTCGACTTAGCTCGAAAAGCTCGATACATTCATAAATAAGTATTTACACTTAGTACACTTACATACAAAATATATAAAAAACATATGCTATATCACTTACAAGCTCAAAAACTCAACAATAACTCGAGTCAAACTTATATATGGTTGGGCTCTACTCATTAAACATTTCGAGTTCATTTGATAGGCTTGAGCTTGAGATTGAGCTCAAAGCTCGATAAGAATCAGCTCGAACGAACTCTAGTTACTCGACAAATGGTCAAATCATTTTGAGTTAGGCTCGTTTATGCGATTCGAGAAAAAAAATTAAAGTTTGGCTCGAGCTTGGCTCGTTAATAAGCTTGTTATCAAGCTTGTTATTAAGTTCACCTATAATACAAATGCATAACATTTTATATATGTTTAATATGTAAAATATCATAGTGTTATTTAGGCTCGTGAGCTCAATCAAGTTTTGTATATAAAACTCAGGGTCGAGCCCGATTGCATGTGACTAAATATAGTCACACTTTTGTTCTTATAGTTAAAATGTTTTATAAATTGATTTTACAATATTTCTCAAATTTTGATATCTCCCTCACATATTTTCACTGCTCCCGCCCACTTTTTTCCCCAAAATCAAATTTACATTTTCATTGTCTCTTCACTAATCCCGCCCACTTTTTTTCCCCAAAATCAAATTTACATCACATGACCCGCACTTATCTCATCCTCTTTCTCTCTTCTCTGCTGCCATTAGGGGTGTTCAAAAAAACCGATAAACCGACAAACCGAGCCAAACCGCCCAATCCGAAACCGAAAAAACCCGAAACCAAAGAAACCGAAACCGAAAAAAACCGAAACCGAAAAAACCCGCTTATTACGGATCGGTTTAGGTTTTTATATTTAGATATCCGTGGTTAACCGAACCGAACCGTGTATAATATACATGAAGATTTTTAACTAAATATTGAAATAATAGTACAAGTATCGATTATATTGTTGCACTATTCTTATTGTATAACAACTTTTTTGCTCCAAATGTAAACGTTTACTAAACATCTATGTGTGAAAATAGATTAATGTGATTGTAACATATAAACGTCGAACACATATTTTTTTGTTAATGTGTCATGTATGTTTATTTAAACGTAATTATTGTGATGAAATAACTTTAATATGACTTTAGTCTATTGAATATTACTTGTATTTAATATACTAAAATTGTGTTTTACCTTTTAGATCATGTTATTGTTCATATGGTTAAACTTGTAAACGTCTAAAATGGTTAACCGTGAACCGAACCGTGGGTATCCGCTCATTTCGGGTAACCGCATATCCGGTTACCCACCTAACACGGTTCAGTTTCGGGTAGTAAAATGAATTACCCGCCCCGCGATGGATAGTTTAAATCTCCCAACTAACCGAACCGAACCGCCCCGTGAACACCCCTAGCTGCCATCCACAAACCATCATTGGTTTTCTTTTGCTAGTCACCTCTCACCACAGTCAATTTCATCTTTATCCACCACAGACCCTCACGATTAGCCAGTTCCACTCCCGATTTCAGGTCCACATTTCCATGAATCAGGTACTTTAATGTGTTATATGTTCAATTTAATCATCAATTCGTGGTGTTCATGAGTCAATTTTGTGTTTGGTTGACTTTTGAAATTAGGGTTCATGAGACCCGAATCTGTATTTTTGTTGCAATTTTATATCAAGCGAGAAAAAAAGGACTTCATATATGATACTTGTATAAGATAATGAGAACCGTTAAGTGGTTTATTGTTATGTAGCCATGAAGGTAGTTTGTTTGATTTGGTGATACTATCTGATTCGTGTTTGGTTGACTTTTGAAATTAGTGATTCAATTGCGACCTGAGACACAAAATGAATCTGACTACTACTTAAATGAGACGAACCAATGATTTCGCTAGCTCTTTAAGCTAAAATTTGCATAAACAAAAGTAGTCAGTGCAATATGAGGAAGAGTGATATGGATAAACAGAAGTAGTCAGTTCTCCACATCCACTTGGGGCACGTTATTGTAAACTTATACATGTTTACTGCTAGAAGTTAGTGCCTAAGCGATGTGGTATACTCTCCTTATGAGTTCTCTTGTTTTCTCAGGGTAAAGACCAACATCCATATCCAGTTGGATATGTTGCTCATCGGAACAATAACGGGAATACCTACAAGATGGCGATCATTGAGGGGCTTAAAGGACCTGAATTTGTGGTGCGTGGATAACTTGATATTACTTCTGAGCTTCTAAGATTATTGGTATCACTCATTAATGCAAAGTATCTTTTTAATCTGATAACTTTTCAGATCAGTTCCACCGATGGGCAATCTTGTTCTGGTCAATATTTATGGGCTTCAAGGGGGCAGCATAGTAGACAATGGAGCCGAAAGATATATCAAAGCTTGTAACTGTTATTGTATTTGATATCGAGACCACTGGCTTTAGTAGAATTTATGACAGGGTCATTGAGATTGCAATGCAAGATCTTAGTGGGGGAGAAAATAGTACCTTCGAGACACTTGTAAATCCTCTTAAGCGTGACTTGAACACATCAATCCATAATATTTCAGATGATATGGTCACGTCACCAACCGTCCCAAGGTACCATTTATATAATCTTAATTATTACAGTATGTTTTGTGCATTCGTATAATTGTTCATGTTTGCTAGATATAGGCAAACAAAATCTGATTATGTTTTGGAAGATTGCATGCTTGTGGCTTTTTATTATGTTAACCATTGGGCACATGTATACATACATAGCTACAAAAGTCAATACAAGAAATGTCACAGACCACTATTCTAAGCTAAATTCAGGTCACTACTTTTTTCTAATTACTGCAATACAATCAGAGAGTAGTATTCATTTACAGGCCTGATAATATAATTTGGGTCTGTTTACAATACTCAAAATATTTACTCATATTCTTTAAAGTTAACTACCACATAGGTGGCAAAACCGGTGGGCCGGGCACGTTTGAGTAATGGGTCAAAACGGGTCGGGTTGTAACGGGTTAGGATCAAAATGGGCAATTTTGAAACCGGTTCAAATGGGTTCACGCCAGAACATGCACTCTCATTTTCTTTGAAGGCTAGAACTATGGTTAACTATTACATATATATTGCAAAACGGGCGAGTCAGGCGGTTTTGAGTAACGGGCTTGATCAAATTGGGCATTTGTTTTTGGTACCATGTTTTCCGACCTCTTGGCCGAGTACCTGTTATCCGTATACAACTCTATTCTTACTACCAATATTTTATTTTTGACATGGAAAATGATTTTGCAAATTTAATGGTATTTCATTCTAACGTGCACTTTTTTAGCACAAAAAAATTATTTATTTTTTAAATTAAAAAAATAATCTACTTTAAAATATTATGTTACCCTACTTTAAATAGAAATTTTGTTATTGCAAAATACTCTTTACAGTTACAAAGAGGGATTGTTTATATAGGTAGGATGGAGCTATTATAAGCATGTTTCGCGAAAAATAGAATATGTAGAAGTGATATTTACATGAAAATGTGCAGGATAAAAGAGTTAATACCCATCTTGGTGCAGTATATCCAAAGCCGACACAAAACTGGTGGGCAAGTAATATTAGTTGCTCACAATGCTAAGATTTTTGATGTCCCTTTTCTGAAGGAAGAATTCAGGCGTCACTCCCGTGAACTCCCATCCAACTGGTGTTTTTTGGACACAGTGCCTCTTGCTCGTAAACTTTTAAATTCAGGTCAGTCTCTATCTTTTTTATTGGAATTATCTGGATTTGTGATTTTTGGCTAATTTCTGATTGGTACGGTTTTGACGTCTATTAAAATAGATAATGTTGCTTATTATCTCTTTATTTAGGGGTCGACTAATCATTATTGGATAACCATTCACATATCTGCTGCAACAAAACTCATTTTCTTGTTTGTACGAGGTACATACATGTGTTGTTGTTAATCATTATTTATATTTGCAGCCACAACAGTTGCAAAATAATTTCGAGGAACACCAACATTACAATCGAAGCGTAAAAATTATGTCTCTCATGAAACCATGCGAAGGCAAGCTAGGACGGCGAAGAGCCGAAGAGTCAAAAGTCTTTAAATTATGGTAGTTGAGAATTTGATTATGTACGACATTACAATTCTATACTTGGTTCAGTTATATACATTCGGGTTTTATTCAATTTGAAATTGCTTTTTGTTTTTGATTCTGTTTTATATATATATATATATACTAGCAGTAATAACTTGCTCCAGCAGTACTAACTTAGTAGTAGCAGTTGCTCCAGCAGTACTAACATTATTGGTCACTCTTTGTGTAATTCGATGTGTGACTAAATACTACAAAATGCCACACAAACTATAACTTCATGTGACCATTGTGTGAACAATAGTCACACAAAATACACATTTCTTCATTTTAAACAACATATGGTCACACTTATTAACACTTTTGGCCACTTTATGCTTAATTGTATGTGACTCAATAACCAAAAAAAAAAACATGCTTTGTGTGACTAAATAATTCAAAAGGCCACACAAACATAAAAATTCATGTGACTATTGGATGAACAATAGTCACACAAAATACACATTTCTGCACTTTAGACATCGGTCATGTTTGGCACCACTTTTTTGGAAGCGTTTAAGAGCGGTAAGCGACAAGCGACAAGCGTTCCAGTCTTAACGCTTGTTTGGCAACACTGCTGCTAGCGTTTAACAACACCTCAAAAGCTTGCAATTTTAATGCTTCTTAAAGAAGTTTTTCAATATACCGCTAGCGTTTTACTTTTAATATTACCAATTTACCCTTAAAAAATAACATTCATTCATAAGTATATGCCCTTTTACGTAATTTTACATTTTATAATTACAACTACAGCTACGTTACCAAACACGTTTTTTAAACAAGCAAGTAATGCTTACTGCTACAGCTTACTGCTTATTGCTACTGCTTACTGCTACCTGTCGCCAAACATAGCCATCATATGGTCACACTTATTAACACTTTTGGCCACTGTTTGCTTAATTGTATGTGACTAAATACCCAAAACAAACATGCGTTGTGTGACTAAATATTACAAAAGGCCACACAAACATAAAATTCATGTGGCCATTGGATGATCAATAGTCACACAAAATACACATTTGTTCACTTTAAACAGCATATAGTCACACTTATTATAACTTTTGGCCACTTTATTTTAAATTGTATGTGACTAACTCCAAAAAAACAACACCCATTCTGTGACTAAATCATCACAAATGTCACATTTATTATATATTCATGTGGCCACAGGACGAGAAATAGTCACACAAAATACACATTTACTAGAATAAATCATCTCAAATGTCACATATATCATATATTTATATGGCCAAAGGACGAACAATAGTTACTCTCAAAAAACATTCGTATGACTATAAAGTGTTTACGGTCACTTAATGACTAATCCAACAAAACTTGTGCCTAATTTGTCACACATATTCGGGGTTTTGGTCACACTTTTTCGATGCAAAAAGATCACGAACTCAACAATGTGACCATATGCCACCTACGGTGGTGGGACCTTTAGTGACACACAACGAAAAAAACGTGTGTGACTATATGCATATCGTCACACATTTTTGGCGTGACCGATACAACTTTTTGTACCAGTGATTATTCAGCAAGAGACCTTGTTCAGATGCTGCAGGAGCTACCACATCCTCAGTATGATGATTACCATTAATATTAATGTAACGGAACATGTCTTTAACACAAAGTAGCCTTCGTGCTGAGGTGCAAGGAAGAATGATTGTGCAAAATTCTTCTGAATATATTTGCAGTAAAACAGCCAGTGACTAGAATGTTGATTCCAATGTCTTCTGAAATTTGTACGTCAACACTCAACATCATTGATCTCAGATGGTGAGTTTCCACGGCTAAATGACTGTATTTTGGCATCAATTACCGCATGCCACTGCCAGTATTAATAAGACAAATATGTTCCATATCTACAAATTTCTAACTTTCCGGTCCTTTGTATCTATAATAAAAATTTATTAAATATATATCATAAACATTTTAGGGCAAATAACATATTAAAGCACTATACTTGTCAAGAAAGTCACTTTTGGGTATCGAACAAATTTTTTTCCTTATATGAGTACTGAACTTTCATTTTTTGGCCTCTTTGAGGCACTTTGTGACAATTTTGCCCCTGGGTTTTTAATAATTTGAGGGGCAAAAACATCACAAAGTGCCTCAAAGAGGCGAAAAAATGAAAGTTCAGTACCCGAAAAAAAAATTGTTTGATACTCAAAAGTGTATTTTAGGACAAGTATGATGCTTTTGTATGGTATTTTTCCAACATTTTACAACAACTATAATTAGTGTCCAAGCTATATAGTGCATCGTGTACTACAATAATTGTAGCATAGAACTACCAAATATTTGACACAGTTCATGCTTTTAAAGTCTATAAGTTGCTCGAAGTATATATATTATAAACGTACAGTTTACTACTCCCTCTGTCCCAAATTTATTGTCCACTATTGACTTTTTTAGTCTTTCTTTTTTAACTTTGACCTTAAATATTTTTGAGGGTGTTACATAATATTTGATGAAAAATATATAAATGGATTGGGTTTAAATGTACTTTTCAATTGTATTATTTTTCATCAAGTATTATATAATAAAAATATATATATTTATGGTCAAAGTTGAATCAGTTTGACTTTGAAAATTCAAACTGGACAATAATTTTGGGACGGAGGGAGTAATATATTACGGAGTATATATTAAAGATATACTATTTAATTAAAGGTATACATAAATTACAAAATGTCTTTTATACCAAGAAAACTTTAGCATGAATTTTGATTGCAAAAATGGAGAGAGACCATACATCCATGGTAGTTGTTATGCTCAAAGAACCATCCTCCTCAGGGCGACCAATTTTACTGATATCCTTATAGAAGCGATAACTAACCCAGGGTACTATAGCAGTATTTGATAATACTGTTGAACAAAAGCGTTCCCAACCTGAAGCCTCAACATTAATTCCGAGAAACATCAATGAAACTCAATTCACTAGAGATAATAGATACGAGCACATAGTAAAAAAGCTTAGACATGTATAGAAACATGACTGTAAATCAAACAAAATAATGTTTATCAAAAGATTAACTCCGAAATCTAGCAATGTTAATAGAGAAAAGCTAGCTAGCATGAGAGAAAGATAAAAAGTGTTGAGCACGATGATCGTTTAATAACCAATTTACAATTCGATTGCAAGTGTAATATAACTTTAAGCATTTCCTGGAAGTTTGTATATAATTTGAAGAAATTACTCTGTTTATGCTCTTCAAAATATTAGCTTAAAAATCAACCAATGCCAAAGGAGTTATGGAAAAAAGCATGAGAGAAAGATAAACGTGTAAACTTAACTATGGTTTAACATCCAGTTCATAATTATATTGCATGGGTAATATAATTTTACCCATTTTTTAGAAGTTTGTCGAAAAACTGTGAAGAAACTGCTATTTTTTGTAGTGAAGACCAGAACATTATGCGTAAAATATTATGCTTATTTTTTTTTTGAAAATACATTGCTGACTCCATTTGTATATATACCAGTTTATATAAATATCAAGAGGTTTGGGTTACTAAATTACAATAAGATGGCAGGCAAACGAGCAACAAGTTGCGCCGCAACCCCCTTTTGGATGGCAAAACCAATCCTACTAAAAATGAAGTTTTGTTTCTTGAGGGCCGAAAAATTACTTTGCACGACCCGTTGAACTCTAGACAAAAACTTCTCTGCTTCCGGAGCTAGGAAACCAAATGTATCAAAGGCAAAAGGGATAAACACGTGTTGATTCTCTAAGCAAGCTTTCTCGTGTTTAGCCACTTTGCTCGATTCAGCTTTCAACGCAGCCTCTCCTGCAACAAACCCATTGTCCCTGAGCCCAACAAGAGGGGACACTCCAGTAAGATCTACACAAGCATGTTTCGCCCCAGCCCACCCAAACACAAGTATATCAGCTGGCCGTAAAGTAGACCTCCCTTCAAGCGGATCCGTCAAAAAGTTCACGGGGGCCTCTTTTTTAGAAGAAATACCTGCTCGCTTAAGAACATCATACAAGACATCCCTGACCAAATCATGCCTATATTTGAAACCAGGTAACTCCTTGCAATGGACTGCATGCTCGCCAAAAGAATCCAAACAAACCTTGCGGCAGACTGGGCAAGGCTCATCAGCTGGAAACAGAGGGATCATTAGCCGGTACTTAAGGATGGTCCGGTACTCCAGGGCCGACATATGTTGGCCTAGTCCTTCAATGGGGGTAACCGTCAAGAAATTCTGAGCATGAGGAGCACGAAGACATTCAAACACCGCTTTTTGGCGAGGGGATAAATCGAACTTCACTCCCAAACTCTTGACGATTTCACTAAATAGGGCACACGCCAGAACATTCTGGGCTTTTGGGGGGGCGGTGTCCTTATTAGAGAAACCGCTAAGATCGAAATCAGGAAGGGACATGCGCAAGCGATCCATCGCATACCCGTAATCAGAGTCAACCCCATCAATAACACATCCTTGAAGAATGTGGTCCTGCAAACTCCAAGATTGGGCCCTCGAAGCCACAAAAGCATAAGTAGATACATCCTCAGCAGAACATAAACCCAACCCACCAAAACGTGTCGGAAGTGATGCTAGCCTCCATTGAAAATCCCCGAAAAATGGACCCCCACAAACCACAATATCCTCTATCGCCCTCCGAAGGCCATTGTCAAAAATAGAAACAGCTTCCCCTATATACATAGGTTGGCACGTTCTAAGACCGAACAACAGCTTTGCGACGCCCATACATGAGCGGAGCAACAGGAGCTCGGATTGAGGGTCCCGTAGACTTGGGAGATGACTCATAAGTTCCACTGCACGAGATGCCCTTTTCACCGCCAAACTACTAATAAACCCAGCATCCTTGCTAACAGCACCTCCAAGGAGTTTTACACCCAGCGACGGTCTCCCAATCCCATGGGGGAACAACCCATCCTGCACCTTCACCCCATTGCATGACGGCCAAAAAACTTCTGTTTTCTTAATGTTGAGTTCAAGGCCCAGGCGGGGCCCCTCAGCCCTTATTATATCTAAGGCTTTAGCTACCTCTTTAGTGTCACCGATAATCGTACCATCATCCAAATACCAAGCATGGAAAAGAAGTTTACAACAATCCCTGATCCGGTGAACCAATGGGTGCAATACTAAAGCAAACAGAAGAGGCCCCAAAGGGTCCCCCTGCTGAACACCCGTGGTGGACCACATAAGGTCATCACCCACATATAACCTCGCCGACTGACCATACAAAAAATCCACCCATAGGGAAATAGACGGGCATCGAGTCCGAACCTCATGTAGAAGGGTAGTTCGATCCACCAAGTTGAAGGCATTAGAGAAATCAACAGTAAGCATAGCCAATGATCCATCCGAGTGAAACTCATTTAAGAATCTATTCGCGCTATGAAGCACGGCCTCTGCCCCTCTCGAGACTCCCACCCCAAACTGAAAATCACAAAGGTATTTGGACATCTCCTTCCTGACACCCCTCATAGCCACCTTCGAGACAAGCCTCCTCCAAAATGCGCCCACGGCAATAGGCCTAATCCCATTGTCCGGTTTGAGCAACGGCGTGAGGGGTGCCGAAGCAACAAACTCCGCCAAAACCTTAGGGCACCGCCCTCCCAACAATAAATTAACCACCACAGAGATAGCCTTGAGAACCCCGACAGCAACCGCTGACCCCTCTCCACAAAAAGCATCTAAAATGTGTTGGGCTCTCAATCCGTCCCGCCCACAAGAAGTCCCTTTCGGGAAGGATTGAATACACCCACGAACGCTATCAACATCCACAACAAGAGGGGGCTCGGAGAGCAAAGAAACAGGCATAACCGGAGGGGGCAATATAGGATGCTTAGCCAACAACGCTGTCAAAGTGTCCGTACCTAAAGGTGCAACCCCTGAAGAACATAATACCTTAACAGCAGCAGTGAAATGCCCGTCCGCAACTTTCCTCAAACATTGTTTAACATTCGCGCTCGCCGTTGAGCTATCAGACCCAGATACGAGCTCGTCCTTCCTCGAGACCACCCTTAAGGGTTGGGCAAAAAGCGACAAAATAAGTTCATTAAAACCATCCCCACTCCAAGCTGCCAACGCCCTTAGAATACTATGACATTGCAAAGACTTCCTATTACCAGACCTACGCTCCTGACGGGTAGAAGGCCTGATAACACGCAACGTGCAACGTGGTAACAACAAAAGTTTTACCCATGCCTCAATAGACGTTGGCATAGCCGCCACCTTCATTAAATCAAAATTTCATTAAATCTGATCCTGATCATACCACAAAATTTCATTAAATCTGATCCTGATCAGATTTGTCGCCTTGACAGAGGAATCTCAAGCACCAAATGTTGCTCCTGAGATTGCTGACCAAGTGCAGGATTTGTTACATGTAGTTGTTTTATCTAACTTGACGCTTAAACTAAAGACAATAATATTGCAACAATAACACAGTTAACTGTACTGTTTTTGAAGAGGATTATACCAACTCTGCATAATGTCTTCTTGTGTCACTGGAACTTTCATGTGAAAAGATACTATGCTAATTTCATGAAATTTGGCAGTGAAAAGCATGACATATCAACTTATAATCTTGTGAACACGTCATGTAATTGTGAGATGTTTCATAGTATTGGCGGAGGGCCCAATCTCTTAATAAAAATGTTAGATCTTTTTATTTGCTATTGGTTGGAACGTGCATACTTAAGCTACTAACTGGCAATGAAAAACAGATCTTATAGATTGTCCTTCACTTTCAATAACAGCATGTAATTCTAATGTATTTTTTGCTATTTGAAATGTTATAACATGAAGTAGAAAGTGACGGATTGGTTATGTAGTATTACCTTATACTGCATAAGTATCCTTGGTTGATTCATCAATTCAACAAGAATATCCAGGGTACCTCTTTAAGCAGCGTGGACGTATGGTCTCTGTTCATCTATTTTTACTATACTCCCATCCCAAGATAGTTTAAGAATAGTGTGATCATTAGAGCTTAAGTTATCATAAATTCATAATTAATTGTTTTCATTTAGTTTTGTGATACTGGTTTTTAGTAGAGAGATTGAAAGGCTAAACAAATTATAATACTACTGTTTTGCAAAAGTAGATATTAATGATATCTCTTTTTATTGTCGGCATTGGCATGTAGAGGTGATCAATGCTAAAATTCGGTCTTTTTACTATGACGAAATGACGTCTGTCATCGGATATGTGGATGTGCAAGAATCGTTAAATGGCGGAGTCAGTGTTCTAGTCATTGGATATTTGACCAGAAAGGATGCCAAAAAGGATACTGGAAAGGATAATATTCTAGAATATTTTACACATTCGTTATTCCTCGATCGATCACACCCAATAACAACAGTTACTCAATTTTAAACGACATGCACTTCTACACAAATAATGCTAATCTTACTAAGAATGCAAAAGCTCCTGGATCAATAAAAGCACGGTGAGTGAAAACTATGCATATTTAGCTAAATCATGATACTTTGTTGAAATATTTCTTTCTCACATATGTTCTCTTGATATTTTCAGCCCGTACAACTCCATGGTTGATGTAGAACAATTTTCTCAGCAAGCTCCTAACAAGGCAGAAGAATCTCTCAATCAAAATTGGTTACTCACTAGATTGCTGGCGAAAGGCAAATGGTTCTTGAATCTATCTTCAAATTTCGGGACTATAGTTAAACCATAATTTTGGTACTGGATGTGTGTTTTATCATTTTTTGTACAGAACTTTTGGTTTTCCTAAATCTCTACTATTGTTTTAGTAAGTATTTTAGTTGAAACTGATAATTTAGCATGACATTGTCTAAAGAATTGTCTTCACATTCAGGGACGGAGGAATCAAAAATAAGGGGGGGCCGAATTTTTTTTCTCAAACTAACAAAGTAGAATAAAATTGTAGAAACATACCTTTATAAAAGATTCACTTCATTAAAGATTGGAACAAAGGCCATCCACAGCCATTACAAAAGTACTTTCACTTAGCAACATCAAACACTACCAAAAGAAACTAACATAAGAGTTGGTACACCATCAGTAGCAAGCAACATCTAACATGACCAAAAGAAACGACATCATCTAGCAACATCTTGAAACCATTCTAGCATACACAATCTAACAAACATACCTACATGTTAACTTCCCAAAATATAGGCACATAACTTTTCCATCGATCACAAATGCCATTCTGTTTCATCATCAGATACATGTGAACTCTTGACTTGCGCCTGTTAATAAATAATAGAACTAGTTAAACAACTAACTCCTAAGCTATATATAGTAAATCTAAAAAATAAAAGTTAATTATGGAAAGTGTACCTTGGCCATTTGAAGCTTGACACGTCTTTTTTTGTTAGAATTGAAAGCATCTATTATCATATCCGTGGTAAATGTGTCAGAAATCTCCCTTTCGAGATAAATAATCAAGCAATGTTTAAGATAGTCATCACTCATTCTCGTGCGAAGTCTTGTTTTAACAATTTTCATTGCTGAAAAAGCTCTTTCGTTGAAAAGATAACACAATAAACAATATGCAGCATCCTTTGTCTGCGAATATTCCAACCACCAGAATCTTTTAAACCATACTTCTTGAAAGCTTCGCATACGACCATTAGGACCACTTGGACTTAAAGGATATTTCGATTTACTAAGTTGATAAGGTCCAAGTCTATGTATTCTCATCTAATTTCATCTTGGAGATCAGCTGGATAACTTAATATTGAAGGTTGCGCGCCTGGATCTCGGATTAAGTAATCTAAGTTTACCTTTGTTGAATTACGAACATCTTTTTCAGGTTCACTCTAGGAGACTCGTTCACATGATTTTCATTAACATCTTGTTGGTCATTTGGTTGAGTTTCATGAACATCTTCTTTTTGAACTTTTGGCTTGTAAAAATAATCAATGGTTCTTTTTATGCCTTTCTTACTCATCATTCAACCTAAAAAGATACATCAATACAACATCAGTACATCAATAGTTTCATTAAGTACAACAAGAGATTGAAATAATCAATGATGCTTTTCTTTCATCTTTTCATATACTCATCAGTAGGCCTAAAAAGAAACATTAATTATAAATTTTCAAGTATAAAACTAAAAGATACACACGTAAAATTCAACTACTTATAGTTTACTAATTTAGTGACTACTTGCTTTTTCTTTTTGTTTTGCTTTGTGAACTGTGAAGTAAAACATGTTTGTTAAACAGTTTAGAGTAAAAAATGATTGCAAGATTTTGTTCTTAAACTTGAGGATGTTAACTCACTTCCGACATCCACCGGTTCTGAGCCGTTTTATATTAACTATAACGCAGTCGACAAAGAAAAAAGATATATATATATATATATAGAAATATATATATATATATATATATATATATATATATATATATATATATATATATATATATATATATATATATATATATATATATATATATATATATATATATATATATATATATATATATATATATATATATATATATATATATATATATATATATATATATATATATATATATATATATATATATATATATATATATATATATATATATATATATATATATATATATATATATATATATATATATATATATATATATATATATATATATATATATATATATATATATATATATATATATATATATATATATATTTATATATATATATATATATATATATATATATATATATATATATATATATATATATATATATATATATATATATATATATATATATATATATATATATATATATATATATATATATATATATATATATATATATATATATATATATACATATATATATATATATATATATATATATATATATATATATATATATATATATATATATATATATATATATATATATATATATATATATATATATATATATATATATATATATATATATATATATATATATATATATATATATATATATATATATATATATATA